>JAQIXX010004418.1:0-16340 GCA_034700605.1 Willowsia nigromaculata
TTCGATGGCAAGATTCCTGGTACACTTGCCATCGTAAACGAGGAAATTTACCCCTGAAAAAACTTAGAATATTTTTTACAATGCTTGAAATGCTAGTTAGAACGCAATACTGAAACTGAAAACTGTGGGAAAGTTATGAGTAGATGCAACTTTGTATCTCATTTTCACTGTCGTTGACCAGTTAGCAGAAAGCTTGAAGAATAAATTCAATCTTTCCAACGATGCATACCCTAAAGCAATCATAATATTTTGAGTAGTGAACTATTCTCAATCCTCACCCTTCGTCTAGCTCAAGATATCAATACCCAAAAGTTATATTTGCTCATGAAACTTCCTTTTATTAGGCTTTGTATAGTAAAGTAGTGTTATACTATTCAATTAACTAAATGCATCTGTAGGGATTTGGGTATTGTGTGGTCCCAGGTTCTTGCCATGGTGAATTTATGGGCGCATTTTGTTTTTAGTTTCTTATTGGCAAGCACGCATAATTATGTACACTTCAATAGAATAATAAGTAATGTTCTGATGTATTTTACTCCCAATTTACTTTCCGAAATCATGAATGCAGTTTATGCATTACCAACTAAAAACGATTGGATACATGTACCGTTGGAAAAATTGAGATTATTCACCAAGTTTACTGCTAAATGCTAACTAAAACTAAGAATGAAATTCAATGTTACATCTACTCGTAACTTTCCCACAGTTTTCAGTTTCTGTGACTTCAGTATTACGTTCTAACTAGTATTTAAAGCATTAGAAAAAATATTCTAAGTCATTTCAGAGGTAAATTTCCTCGTTTACGATGGCAAGTGTACCAGGAATCTTGCCATCGAAAAAAATGCCACTTCGATGGCAAAAAAATCCCTTGCCGAGGTACAATTTTTTATTTCGATGGCGGTTCCCTTTTTTCCTATATAATATAATGTTCCTGAAAGTGACGGTGCCCTGAAGCTCAGTTCACTAACGTGAAATTCTCCCGATCTAATCCTGTCATGTAATTTGATTTCATCCACACTAGTCACTTCACATTTCATTTTATATTTTGGTATTTAAGCAAAGATATTGCTTAGTGGTCATTATCCAACATCGTTGCTGCGGTCTGATCTTTGTTCATGTAGGTTGAGCGAGCAGAGCCAACCTTCAAATTTGCTACTTAGGCTAGTTCAATCTCGAATTTGATATTCGCTAATATTTGAATAATGCAGGGTTCCATCCAACAATCGAGGTGACAGTGGGGTTCACGTTAATAGTAATAAATCCTCGTTTAAATTCTTATTTAGGTAATCAAATTTTTTGACTCCACATAATATCCTTGAAGGATATATAGCAGGCAGTGGCAATGCGAGAAAACGATTGCTTGGTGTTTTACATGTAAAGTCTGTTTCTTGAAAAATCAGGATTTTTTCTGAGATGATTGCTCAACGATTCTTATTGTTCACTTACACACGTGTGAGCTAAACTCTTTATGCCTATTTCTTCCATTTTTATTTTAAACATAATTAGGGTTTCACTTGTGGCCAGCATTGTGATTAACTTTTACAATCTTTTCTGTCCAGTCCAATGGTAGAGTAACCAATCCAATCGTAAATTCATTGAACACTGGACCAAGTAAGCTTAAGTTGTGAAAACACATCTTTAGCCTTAGTGTTATTAACTTCACTTACTACACTTGATGTTAAAATATAAAAATGCCTGGAATTGCCAATAAAGGTAAATGATTATTACACTGAAAGAATAGTAGTTTTTGCCATCTCCAACGTGTCATTTAATATTTAAACTGCAATAAAAGTTTTTATCGAAAACTAAGATCAGTCAGTAGCCACCAAGATTCCCAATTACGCAACTAGATGGTCTTTATGAAATACCAAACCCCATGAAATTTACAATTAGTGTCTCTTTACTTCTTTTCTGTAGTCGTTGTTTCAGCAAAACTGTTTGAAAAAGGGTCTCGAAAGAATCCCATGCTAAAGTTGCATTTTCATTTTGTAAAAACGTTTTCAAAGTAAAAAGTACTCCTAGTGATAACCATAAGTAAGGATTAAAGACTATTATTACTTTTGCTTTTCCAGAGAAAAATTCACAATATGGATTTCATGTTTGAATTATAACACGATTCGTAGGGATTTTTTGGGGGAAAACTGTTGGTTTTTTTAAGTATTACGTTTTATGAACTCTGAGTGGCGAGAGGGAAATATGGTCTTGCTTATATTTAGCTGAAAATATGTACTACAATTTAAACCAATCTGATTGCACCCCAACCTTCTTTAGATTTCGCAGGTTTCTCTTTCTCATTTTGGTTGTCCGGTTTCTGTCGTTGTCCCAGAATTATGTAACTACATTTTAAAATTTTAAGTGTTGACAACAATTTGGAGAATCGACGTGACTAGTTTTCTTTTTACATGATCTTACTTGATGTTTGTTAAATAAAAATCCTAAAATAAAATGGCAACACGTACTTCTCCTTTTATGTCTTTCATGCCTGACAAGTACGTAGTGCATGAAACTGGAATATGAAAATACAAATTGGGCATCCAATCCATGACACAATATAGCTGTGCATAGTGATATTGATATATTTTCTAAACTACCTAATATGAAAATCTTGCTACAGATTACTTAAACTATATAATGTTTAAAATAAACATGCATATAAATAAGCCAAATAAAAAATTAATAAACGACAAAAATGACAATCCTAGAATAAAAATGTTTTGCCATTGACATTTCTACAAGATATTTGTGATGGAATAGCGTAAAGTGAACATGAATTTACTAAACAAGAAAACCTAAAATATTGTCATTTACATAGATTTCATTGCTTTCGCATTTTAAATGTAGATAAACTTTAACTTTTCTTCTCTCTGAGGAAGGACTAGAAACTATGAAACTGTTTGAAATATGGCGAACAGTGCTAGTGTACAGAACTGTATTGCTCCGTATTTGGAACTTTTGGAGCATTCAACCCAGACAAACATGACACCATGTATTCTATCTCATTACAGTAATGGATAGCCGGTCAGAAAGGTGACACGCGTCAATCCACTTTGCATTGTCCAAATAAAAACTTTTGAGCCAAAAACGTCTCCGTTAACCCCAAAGCTAAGTCAGGTTACAATTCGCACGAAACGTTTGTATGTTAATACTTTTACTGTCGTGTATGCTGGAATGACATTTCTCTCTGTCAAGAATGAAAAAATTATGATTGGGGACCTGTCTGTTGTCTGTGAAAATTCTTTAAAATGCTTCCTAAAACTACTAAAAGAATTGCTGGCTACTAGTAGAAATGAGTACAGCAAAACTTTATTTAAAATACCTACATGAACTTTTATTCTTCTACAGCAGGAGTAAGCAACTATATGTAGATGCGTGCCCTCAAAGATGGCAAAGTTTAAGAAAAATTACAATTATCTTTAGTTATTAGGCGAGAAAAATCTAGGTAAAACATTCAATTTTTTTATACAGAGAAAAAATAAGAATTATAATCAACGGCAAGGGGAAAGCTTGAAAAATTTATGGATTCAAGTCGCCAATAAATCACAATATGGACATTCGTTAGTGTTGGGTTTTAAAGCACAGCTAGTATCATTATCAAACACTGGAAAAAGTTTCAAAGTCAATAGAGTTGTTTTTGTTAAGAATATTTTCCTTTGTTTAAACATTCAAGTTTAACTTCAAGGTACACGACATTTCGAGAAAAATCTGAAGATATGTCTGGCCTGATGTCTTTAAGACTCGTTGTAGGCAGCAGTCACGACTTGTAGTCATCTGAGTTAAGTTCAGTAAACGATAGGTATGATATAATATAGCAAATTATGTCTTCGTTTTTTATGAAAGGCATGCTCGGTCTAACAATACAGAATCGTACATAGCTTATTAATTTTTAATGAGTTATCTATGAAATTGACAATATATTCCTGACATTGGATTTTAATGATACATATTGTACATAGTGTGAAACTACAATCAATGCCGATATATATGCGTACAATTACGATGAAGATGTGCAGGCCTGAGGTGTAGCAGCCATATCCTGGTTTCTAACTGAAAATGCTGGGAAGCAGAATCCCTACACTTTTTGATTTCTTCCAAGCACCCTAAATTTCTACAGGTTATCGATTTAACTTTCTCTAAAATCTTCAGTTTGTGCATTATCTCAGTAAATTTGGAGTCGTAATTTAAAAAACAACCTTATTCATTTTCACAATGCATAAACGCATAAGCTATCATTGGATGAAAGCGACATGACAAAAAAATGATTTGCAAATTTTCATTATTTTAAATTCATCTGCAATTTAAGTAAATTCTTGTAGCTTTTAATTAATCGAAAAGAGTATATTATTGGATCTTAATTTGTCTGGATAAAAAATTTTCGACATTTAATTTTTTAGCCTGTTAGCAGAACAAAAGCATATCAATTTACAGTTCCAAAAAGCAATAAGTTGCTTGCTTACTGTGCATACAAATGTTGAATATCAACGAAGCGTATTGATGATATACAATATACATATTTACCTCAGCACACACAGAGATTGTCTGACTTTTTCTGTTTATTGTACTAATGGGAATCAATAAAATGTTAATACAAGTACTGAGCTGCAACTATGGTTTTTGCAGAAAAGAATGATATCCACTTATTTCGCGTTAGACGAATTGGGAGACTTGGAGCGAGCTTAAACCTGCTACTAGAGTTTTGTGAACGGTAGAGTGTGCCTCAAGTGGGATGAGTGGAGAAAATAATATATTACCTACTTTCGTACTGCACTTATACAACTTTTGTTTTGCAGGATCATCCCACGAAAAAAGTTAGCATTCACTAAAAATCTTCGTTCGACTTGACTTTTGTTATTGGCCGTGGATAAAGAATGATATAGATAATCATAAACACAACATAAATATAAACATTGGCTTAGTTTCGAGAATCCCATCGCTATTTCTCTTTGTTATAAAAGTTTTAACAGTTGTGTATGTGGGAAGTAATCTGAATTTCTAAAAAGAATCAACTATATCAACATCAACTACTTGCAAAACCTGACTGAAACCATTGAAATTTTTATTTTGTACCATTATGCTAGATTCTCTAGACTCTCAACTTGTACATTGAGGGTTTGGCAATCATTGTTGAAAGAAATCCTTCACTCTTTGCATACTTTTATTTTGGACTGCAGCGGTTATCAATCTCTGGTTCGACTCCACATGCCTTATGGATATCTTGTGTACCTTTCGCAAGAGATTCACTTTTATAGAAACTGAGATTTACTGTGCGTCATTGCATACAATGATTACTAATAATTATTGAGCGGCAATTGAAATAAAACTAAAGCTTCTCGAGTAAAGAGTCTCAATTTTGGTTTTCTCCCAATTAATTCCCATGTTATGAAAGAAGGAAAGCCCTAGAGATACGAAATACAATAGAACAACAATTCTCGCCTACGTGAATATATGTATAAAAGCTCGATTAGTACATGTTTATTTGATAGTAGCCAAAAAACAAGCAACTGCTTATCTGTCTTTATATAAACTTAAACCATGTCTGCCTCCAGCTCATGGGCAGATCGTCATCAAAGCACTTACGGGTGCATGGTTTTAATTTTTTTTTACTAACGAGCAACTTCTGTTATCAGTTAAAACTTATTAAACCCAATCATATCTACATGTATGACATCTTCATATCTTCATGATGTTTAAATATTTATTTTGTACAGACAGGCGTTCACGTAGTAAAAAGACGCAATTCATTACAAGAGTATGCTACAAATTTAAATTATGCATTATGTGCAAATCATTTTAAATCTTTGATCTTTGTAAAGACAACAAATGAAAAGACATATCGACAATCGACACATGTGTCACAGCAATTCAATGCATGTTATTGCATTCGTATTTCGTTACATCAAAAGGTATAAAGCATTGATATGTTATCATCGTTGCATGAAACAATTTAATGACAGCAGGAAACTATACTTCATTGATAATAAAGTCAACATCATTTTTCATCATGTACATGTTGTTAGATTCAAAGCTACATACATACCTTTGATTAATTCACAAACTGCAGCTGCCTACTGAAAATTAGCATTTTAAAGCTACTACCTCCTAATCTTACGATAATTTGTACATTTCTTGCAGGTAAAACGACGGGTGGACTACATGCAGAACCAGCAACCATCATCAAAAACGCGAAATGACAATTTAGCCAATTACGATGTGGAATTTTTGAACAGCAAAATCGGAACAGATAAGGATAAAGGTGGCACCGGTGGCGTACCGTATGGAAAAACCGCTGGGTCAGCCAGTGAGTCTGGCTCATCCGTACCTGACGATGAATGGGTTTGGCTAACATCCTACTCTAGAATACCTGTAAGTAATCAATGAGTTATTCCATTTAAAATTTCAATCAAACCTATAGCATATAAGTTCAAACTTTTGAATGAAAAATTTCCTACTGTGCTCAAATTTTTTTATCATTAATCATTATCATCATGATGGGTTCGGCTTTGGTTCGTTTATTCCATGCAACTCCAGTTTACCTTGTTAAATTCCACTACATGTTTTAAGGATTAAAAAATCCTGATGTCTTATTTATTGTACAATGCAGTCCTTAAATTTTGTGCATGCGTTTGGAAAGCTTCTCCAAATCAAGGCAAGATCAAACTTCAAACCAGTGATATGCGAAGATTGTATAGATATTTAAATAGAATTCATGACAAGTCTGTTTTGAGAGTGAAGAGTTCACAGTTTAATGTTCGCTTCGTTTAACTTTGCATGATGTTTAGCAACTGCACAAAAATACAGGAATCCATGCATATGCTGGTTTTGCTTCTTCAAATTGTGGGCAAAATGTTTGTCCATTAAGTGTTTTGTCTTTTATGTATGTAGGTTTGTATTCATGCTGTTATAAAACGTTCGGAGGGGTGAATACATGGAAAATTAAAGCAATACACATAAGCAAAACTGCGATGACACAATATGGTAGAGTTTTAGCTTGTAAAATGTATACTTGCATATAAAATGTTACAATTCACTGAAATAATATATTTTATTTTCTTGTTGGTTGACACTTTACAAAAGACTTTAATGAACTTAAAAGCTCTTAGAGATGAGTTTATGGGGGAGGGATCATGTAACCGTAATAAAGACAAGGCCATAGTTGGTTCTTGGGTTTTTATTATTTTATTTAGCTGTGATGGCGTTGGCCCGAGCAAACTTGAACAACGGGAGACTCCACAATTTATTTAATGGAATTCCAGTGGTGACCTAAGACCAATGCGTATTACAACTTACATAACAGCGTCTCTTGCATAATGTACACCTATTTACATATAAAACACTTATTGCCATTATGTCTGTGCATTTGAGTTCTCACGATAAGTATGACTAATGCCTGCTAACTGTAGTTGTCGTCGTACGCATATGCTCACAACAGAACAGAGAGGTTGTTGTAGATATTTTGGAGGTATTAAAAATTATTATTTTCGTATTCATTCTTTCAAATGCTTCCACCAAATTTACTCAAAACGAGTGTTGTGTATGCATCCAAACCATGGTCCATGCACCGTAATAAACTAATCTCTCTCCTTTCTCCTGAAAAGTAAGCACTTGAATTGCAAAAGCTTCTGGTAAAAGGTACATTCGTACATATTACTATTACAGCATGTGTCTTCTTAGGGTACATATTTCCAAATGCATGCGCCCGCATAAGGGAATTATTAGGGTAAAATTTTCATTTAATCTTGCGTAATTTACAACTCAAGTGGGAGCATTGTTTGTCTAATAAATCACATGTCACGTACGGTCCAATACCTTTACTTACTTTCCCCATCCATACCAACAACCAAATTTCCTTTCTAGGCGCAGGCATGAGATGAGCTATGCTAACAAATTATACGGATTTCCTGTACAACATAGGAATATAAAGCCTACAAGCAACACAAATTGGATGATATTTTTCCTTGAAGAAAGTAATTTTACTGGCTTCAATTACTCAACGAAATATAAGTAAATGTATAAAATAAGAATGAGCTAATCAAAGAACACTCGTGGAGTTGTGTCTATAAATATATGAATTTTAGCATATAATATATGATACAAACTCACTGAAAGCTCTAATGTTGCTGAAGTATGAATGTTAACGGATATTACTATTAACATTTACGATGTAAACACACCATTAATGGTTATGATTGGAAAGTTCCGTTAAAAAAACAGCAATTACATAACATCTGAAACACAAAATCAAAATTGTTGTAGCATATGAAATAACGTAATCAATGTAATCATCCGTAGTTGAATCGCGATATGATCCATAAATTAATTAAAGTTTATTATTACCCTTTTATGGGCATACCTGAAGATGATGGCGGTATGGTAGTATAAAAATAGCCATCACCATTCCCTTTCATTTACGGTCAGGAGTTTTCATAAAGTCAAAACAAAATCAATAAAAATATTTGAAGTGTTGTGAATTTCAGTGGAGAGGAAGAGGACGGAAAAACTTATCTTCAACCAACACAACTTTTCCTCCTTACTCTCTTTTTCTTTGAAGTAATAATTGATTTCATTAACATTATGCTTTATATATCGTCCTCATCGCATCTTGTGCTGCACATCCATGATCTACATTATAGTCGTGTCATATAATTCCTTGCATCGTATGTTTCCTTCCCTTTTCATCTTTTTTAATTAACGGGGAAACTTTAGCAAAGACGAATACATGCAAGTTTCTTTATGAACAATATTCCATGTATATTTTAGAGTCCCTTTATCTGCCTCTTTGACGATGTATATGTGTGTGTTATGTATCCATTCTGATAATGATACACGGGAAGAAGAGGAAAGAAGAGAGAAAAGCAAGATGAATGGAGGGTAAATTGATGCTGGGTGAGAGGAATATGAGAAGAGGACGGCGATCGGAAGTAGAGTGTTTGGCAAAGTACGTCCTTTGTTTATTACAGTTTTATGAAGTTATTATTTATTAAAGACAAGAAAGTCGAAAACCGTTGATGCATCATTTATAAACAAAGTCGAAAGATGATTAATTTTGTATACCTATGATAATTTCACAAGCAGCACGCGTCTCCTATGAAAATGATGAATTTACCTTGGGAGGAAAGTTCATATTAGTGTGTATAAAGTTGCAAAGAATATTTGCATTAATCGCCTTTTCAATGTGGCTTCATTCTATCCATGTATTAGGAAACGTTCTTTCAAAGACGTCAACTTTGAAATGCCGCATCAAGGAAACAGGAGTATAATGTAAGTTGATAGTGGCACACTGTTAAACTTAAATTTACCAGCATGCAATTTACAGGCACAAAAACCCACTTACATATATACACTGACAGATCACTTGTTCTCATTTATTTGCAGTATACCGTGCATTTTAATAAGTTGTGAGAACTCCTGTTAAACTTTCTGCATTAAAACCGTACTTTGAATATATATTATATATATTATATGCACCTAAGCATGGAGAAAGGAATTGCTTGAATTTCTGACTACCATACCAATCTTTGATATACCTGATTCAATGTTTACTAGTTTTAGTAATAGTCACGCACGAAATACTCCATCAAAGTAATATTCTTGACACATTTCCTTTGGTTGTTTCACTGTGCCCCACTTGCTTATTATTCTAATCAGACGCTATAAATGAGTGAGGTCTTACAGAATGTGACATGGTTTTCAAGCTATGTATATGGTAGGTAATCAACGTTTTGTTTCCATTTATTTGTGATTACTTGAGTGTATCCGAGGTAGAAAATCACGATGTTATTTACAGAGTAATTTTTATGCAAAGCTTACTTTTACATAAATAATATACAGCAAAATGGATTGCTAGACATCATTCAAGTTGATTGATCCATAAAAAATATAAACCTGAAAATGTTTATAAATCCGGAAATCGAAATATATTGTTTTTTTATAGCATGTATTTGATTTATTAAGTAGTTTCCCTGATTCATTAACATTATGATTATTTTTGCAACGAACATGTATGGATTATGGATTTGTATGGCTTGCTTAAACCGGTTGCGAATAATGAGTGTCTGCTCTGCTGGTTCTTGAGCATTGTGCTTTTCTCAACACCCATCGCTGCTTCTCGTCACTTTGAACGAGGAAAGAGTGCCAAACAAAAGTGGCAATTGAATTAAGTCGGATATTGAAGCCATTGGAGAGAGAGAGGAGAATATCATTAATGAATACGCGAATTTGAATGAGTTCGATACAATAATAAAATGGCTGTCAACGGAAAGAGGGAAACAAATATGCTGGCTTGATTTATGAAACTTGTCTCGTTGTCTCGAGTGTGAGTAGGCTCGCTCGTGGGTGGTTTGTTTTTGTAATTTGAAGTGTGCCCGCTGCTCACTAACCGCACAGTGTTACGTAAAGTGTCATTGAGTATGCATGAGGCTTTTGTGTTAAGTGGAAATATTTATTTGTCATTTTACATTATTGAATACGAAACGAGAGAGGATTGCAAAACGCTTAAAACGGAAACATTCCTCTTCATTCTCTCCCTCCACCATCATAATGTGAGGAATTCGCTCAGCACTTGAGAGGATACAAAGTTGAATGTTGTTGATTGCCTGACTGTAGGAATGATGATATGGTAAAATATTACAGATGTCTTCTTCCTGACAAATGAATCTGTCCTCGGTTAAACTTACAATGAAGAAATGGAAGAATATGCTTAGCCAAAACACTGCATTCTTCTACGCTCACACCTCCCATTTGATTGTTGATGATAAAGATGTGTGATGATAACTCGTTTTATTTAAAAATACGGGTACAGAATCTTTGAATTTTTTGCCTGTTAACTTTCATAAAAGCATACGGGTCCCATATATTCTTGAAGGATGCAATTTGTAATGAAACATAATGGCCAGTGAACAACAATAATAATGCTTCTCAAGTCGAGACGAGCGAAAGAATGATAAATTGTTCATGCAGTAAAAGCAGTTGTTGTAAGTGTTTCCAGCTAAACTAGATAAGTAAATAACCCCTATAATCACTGATATTCATTCTCATTATACCAATATTTTCACTTATATTATTATCATTCCAAACTAATTTTTACACCTGAACACTTTCATATTATATATTGCAATCACCGGGCCAGAAATCGTGATGTGAAAGCTCGCTGCACAATTATTATGTAGTTACGCATCATTTCCTTTGTTTACTTTCATTTATGTTGATAATCAATGTTTCCCATCATAGGTTCATATGAGTTACGTAGTGTATGAAAAATCCTCACTTCCATGTTTAAAATCTAATAACCATGTTTAAATATCTATGCAAAGAAAATTAAGATTGCACAATGCATTGCACAGCGCCAAGAGAGCACTCAGTTTAGCGTAACTCGAAGAAGTACACGTACCATAATCATGTACATTTTTCATATTATGAAGTCATCAAATAGTAATTTTATGGACATTTCTCATAATTCGCTGACCGTTTCATGAAACAAACTGAAGAAATAAAAGCTAAGAAAGCCATGGAATAATGGGGAGTTTAATGTTAATATAAATCAAGCGATTCACTTTGGCCTTATGCAATGCTTGTCTAACTACCAATGAGCTTTTAAATACAGATCATAAACTAAGTCTCCCCCATGAAACCTCGTAATTTTCTCTTAATCTTAAGGTCTTGCCATTCT
Organism: Willowsia nigromaculata; assembly: GCA_034700605.1. Taxonomy (NCBI): domain Eukaryota; kingdom Metazoa; phylum Arthropoda; class Collembola; order Entomobryomorpha; family Entomobryidae; genus Willowsia; species Willowsia nigromaculata. Next base: position 11,663 of record JAQIXX010004418.1, read on the forward strand.
TGCTGTTTTCAAAGCAGCAAAAGTCAAATAGTGATAATGTTGCAGCTTCTTGATTTTAGCCATATCTGTGCTTCTCTGCATGTCTACCTTTTTAAATGCATCCCTATCAGTATGAAAAGGCTTCAGAAATTCATAGACACAACTTTCAACTTTCGTTTGGATTTATTTCCTGATTTTCCTGATACGAAAAAACAATATGTTCTATTTTCTTTCGGTTCGTTGCAGCCTTTGTGCATCTATAATCAGAATTTTAGTTTTCTTTGATTTATATCGACCTTCTACCTTCTCCGACTCTAAAGTTATTTGATCTCAAGTACTATATTTTACCTTTATCTTTGTCCTATTGTATTCAATCACAGCTCACTGGCAAAGAAGAGATGCTTCTTACTGAATATTAATGAATGAAAGTAAGAATGAAGAGCAAAGGTGTAAGGTTGATTTGAGCTGTTGTTCCATTGTTATTGCCATTGCAATCATGCGATAGGTATTGTATGAAAATTGTAGCAATTTTTAATGAAATTGAAAATGCAAATTTCCAAATATGGTGGAGTTGCTTCTAGCAGTTTCACATTCCGGTTTCATTTACTCTTTTAATAGTGTGGGCAAGGAGTGGCTACTGCAGGTAATCTTTCCATTATACAACTAATCTTTTCAACGATACTTGTGGTGACGATGTAATCCCGCTACTAGTTGTTTTACAAAATCGAACTTCTTATTAATCTCTTTTGCTGAATGCTTATGAACGAAGCAAACATATTAAGCGTTGGTAACATTTGAGTGCAAATTTTCATTTTCATTAAAACATTATTTCGCATGATAGTATAGTTTACGTGGCACATTATACGCAACGCTTGCACGTGGAAAAGGTCACTGCTCACTATTAATACCTTGAAACAATTCAAAGTAAAATTAATGCAATTTTTTCACTTGTCTTCATTTACTATGATCCAAATTCACGAGAAAATCGTTTAAGCCTTTTCGCTCGTCTGTTTTTCTTTTAGACAAGTACTTTGCCGAAGAGTTTTTGCTGCTTTATATGATATTACTTTTCAGGTGAGGTGCAGGTGGGAAGGTTTCTTTGCGAAGTTGAGCTAACATGGACACACTCCCCGGAGTGAAGTTTATTTTTTCATCCGTCCTACCTTAAGATTTCGATGTCTTACTCAAGAGTTAGCGCTAAATAGATAGCATATTATAAAACAAATTAAGCTACACATACTACGAAAACGACATTTTTACCCATGGGCACTATTTTAATAACACTAAAGACCACCCTTTGGCCACAAAGCGTCATTTCTTCAGATTAGTATTGCTGAACTTTATTAACAATGCTTCATTTTTCATTATTTTTTTCTTATTTTACTGCCTACCTTATGCCTCCCACAGAGTATATATAATTTATTAATACGTCAAGCTGCAACTATGCCAGTGATACTGCTGCACACTCTCAAAAGAGAAAACAATTTTTTGCCATAAAAGTTTATCGCCATCAGTATCAGGTTACTCCGATCGGTATCTTTTGTGACTTCATTGTATTATAAGCGAAAAATCCCTTTCAGAAGTTTTATTTGTGCTGTGGGGATATTAGATTACCTCTGTGTAGGTTGGCAAAACTAGCTACATACGATAGCAAAAATGTACATCTTCATAAGTAGATATGAATGAAGATGAAAGGTATGTATGCAGAAAAAGCAATTTCGATGATTTTGTTGAAAGTACAAGTTCTCTTTTTTATGACATGTTTTGCTGTTTCAGGACATTCATATCATGCGGCTTAAAACTTGTATGTTTCACTGCATGGTTTTTTTTTGCTGTGATGTGCTGAGTAGGAAATGTCATCACTTTGAAATCTTTCACTACTTGCGTAACAACTTTTGTTACTCTACATTTTTATGACTTATAAGACCAGCCGGATGGTGGCAATGCGAATATAATGTGAGCAAACAAGAAACACACTAGGTGAAGTTTATCATCATGAACAATGAAAGAAAAATCCACATCTAGCCACAATCCAACAGTTTAATATTTCATATTACTTTCATAGCTTCCTCTTTCTTTCTATCTCAACAAATCCACGGTGGGCTATTATTTCACCAGGAAAAGCGTGAAAGTCCTTTCATTTGTTGTTGTTGTTTCTCCTGGAAAGTCATTTAATATCTAAAAAATAAACCGCAAGCATTTTATGGGCTCGTATAACGTTTTAATAGCCAACTTTGTTTGATTATGATCTACGCAAGTGTCAAAAGACTAGAACGTACATGTTTTCCACTGAATTCTCGGGTTTACTTCTGATTGCCAAGAGTGAGATATATAATATTTTTATACGATTATGTGTCAGATCAAATCAAATGTTATCGTAATTTTAAATGATGAAAAAGGAGAAGACTCGTCAACTTTATCTTTTTTGTTTGCGTCTTACTTGCACGTGATTTATGAAGCAACGAGATCCACAGTTCCTTCAACTTGGTATATTTTTATAGAAAATAAAATGCTGTGTTTTCTAATGCTTTTAAACTGCAAAGAGAATCTGGATGATATTTGTTTAGACTTTTCAAATTTCAATCAGCGGAAACAGTATGCTTGTAGATCATAGTATGATTTTACGTCTTAAGAAAATAGAGATAATTGAGATTAGTAACAATATAATTTTAGCTCCAAACTTAATTCATGAAGTGTACATTCAGTGGTCTTGAGTTTAACCTTTTTATACCTGCAAATTTAGACATAATCGATTTCCTTGCTACATTTCATGTAATAATTTATTCATAGAGTAAAATTCTACATATTCAGATTTTAATGTACTCTAGTAAGTTGGATCTCCTGTAAATAGAGTAGGTTCTTTGTGTGAAGGGTCATAGGTTGTAGAAGAATACGTAAGAGTCCATCAAATTCTTTTGTTTCTATCACTTTAGTTGCTTTAGACAAGGTGATTTTACATGATCGGGTGTTCTAATATACTACATGTAATGGGAATCTCACGTTTAAAGCATGCTTACATAAAATACCCGTGAAGCTTGGTTTTATCCAGAGAGTCTAGTAAGTAGATAAATGATTAATTAAACCAAAAGGAATGATTTGTCATCAAAGCGTGTGAAGTTCCTTGTACGAACACATCTTTCCTTCAGTTTCTTTGAATTAATAACTAAATATTAATGAGTACTTCATGATGAAAGGCTGAGCAATTGAACGGTTAATTATTTTTTGAAGTTGACAGTTACCACTGAATTTTGTGATGGTAGACAAAACTTTGTTGTTTCAATCTTTGTTGATGCGCATTTTGTATTATAGCTGAAAAATCTTCAGAATCACGGTCTTGTCAGCCCCCCTTTATACCATGTAATTCAAGCTAAATATTAACACAACAGCTTTGGTTGCTTGAAGAAAGGCAAGGAAAATTCAAGAATCATCATAAGAGTATGCACAAGCACAACTATTTTCTATTCTGGACACTAACAATAAAAATGTCTTTTTGGGATGTCACGGTTCCTCCTTCTAGGCTACAAGTTTTGTAATAATGCATGAGGAAAAGGATGTGCTGAAGGCTGCGCCGAGTAACTTTCATTGAAATTGAATTCTTCGTCCCAGAAAATAATAACCTCCCCTGCAATGTGTATGTTTATTTCACTTTCAGATCCGTATTTGTTTAGTTTCTAAGAAAATTAATCACAAAAGTGCGTAGTGCGTACTTTGAAGATAACATTCGTTTCGTTGAGGTCACTTTTGCATCTTGAGATTAATTTAGACAATCTTTCATCTTCAGATTTTGTATCATCAAATAAAAGTGGTAAACAGTTTCTCCTCTTTTATACGGGCTGCTGAATACTATTTCAAATGTAAATCGTGGTCGGAAATTATGGTCCCGGGGAGAAGGAAAATGAGACAAAGGCTGTCTTCAAACTCTTTGTAGTTCTTATAACTACTTCAGTGTTTTGGTCTTTAAAACCATTTGCCAAACATACACTTTGTTCAGTTTGTTTAAAACGAATGCATAGAATCACAGTCTTTGCGTCTTTTACAGTCTCATATTATATGCATGCATAAATGCTTGGTGTAATCTATTGACGGAATTTGATGTGGTGATGAAATCATCACTGCGTCCTTTTATCTTTCTCTTACTTACGCAATGCCTCTTTTACCCTTTCGTATTGTAAAGGTTTCAATTAAGGGACATGACCACATTGATGTTTCGAGAAACTTTTTAAGCACCATGCACAATACAATAATGGGTTAGTATTCAGTTTCAGATTTACTTTCCCTTGATTCCAAAGCGTCCCGTTGCAGGGTTCGTGCTCTCATTTAGGCAAATGATGAAACGCTAGCTGTAATGACATTTCGAGTATACATTATTGAGAAACTTGAATTTATCTGTTGCGTTATCGTCAATTTTGGCCATAATGAATTATTATAAAAATGTGACTCTTAAATTCTTTAATGTAAAAAAAGAAGAAAAAAACTATTTTTGTTACATTAGTCTCTTGGTAAGTTTTTTATTATAAGAAAGCTATAGTACAGGTGTTATTGGAAGATTGGTCATGTGATCCTGCATGTTTATAGGACTAACTCTATCCTTTAACAGACTTGGTTGGAATCTGCTTAATGACGGTTTCACTCTGAGAATTCCTCTCGTTATAATCACAGTCACATGTAGGACATCCATCTTCCCCAATCGTTTGTCTGC
>JAQIXX010004419.1:0-16338 GCA_034700605.1 Willowsia nigromaculata
CTATCATCCCGGTACCCATAAGCTGCAGGTTTCCAGCCGTAGATTTTATTCAACTTGAGAATAAAACAAGGTTTTCCCTGTGAATAGCCAAAATCGTTCTCCTTCGTGCATGGCCCAAATTGCTTGAGATCAATGAGACAGGACTTGTTACGACTTGTGGTGTTTTCCGTGCCCAAGGTGCAACTATGCGTCGACCCGACGGCTGCATCCTTCTGGATTTCATCTACTTTTTCCACAAATTTTTCGAGCTGCATAGACCAAAACTTGTAGTCTTTTGGATCACTATGCTTGAACCAAATGAGAGTGGAATCAGCATTGTCCTCTTGATCGGGCATAGGACGAAATCCGAGTCCTGGATTTGACCCGATCAAACTGGAATCCATGGTCCATTTTGGAGCGTCCAAACTAATGGTTAGGTAGAAGAGGTAGAAATTGAGCAGGAAAAATGCGGCTAACCCAATGTAGAAAATAATATAGAAAACAAATATCAAAAGCCAGGAGAGTCCAGTTCGGCCTAAAACAGCCCCAGTCTCAGGATTGTACAAAAACTCTTTAAATCCGCCATCCGCTTTAGGTTTTGGAGTGGTAGGAACTAAAATGGGTTTACTATTCGCCTCAGTCATGTTGAATGGTTGAACGTGAAAACGGTGCACTGATCCTTTACAAATCACTAATTTAATTATACAATGTACAATCTACACGGTTACAGATTATCTCTCCCTGCTTTCTCCACGCAGCAAGCACAACCGATTTTTTTATTTTCTTCACTCCTATTCTCCGAACCAGAAAACCCAACACAGTTCTTTCCAATCCTTCTCGGAACAATCTGCCACACAAGCACTTTTTGTCATTTACACTTTATATTCACTCAAGTATATTATATTTTTTCAAAACTTTTTTTTTTCTCTCTCTCTCTTTCAGGACTTTCTCCTTTGATTTAAGAACATCTCTCAACAGTCCTTTAATTCAACCTGAGGTGAAGGAAACGACGTACTCTCAAGCCCGACACGAACCACTCTTCTGTACAACGAGAAAGGGATTACTTTTCATTTGAAGCATTAGCAACAAATTTCAGCATAGTGCAGATATTATTATAGTTGAGTGAGAGGAAAGGAACGAGAGACTAGAGATAGAGTGAGAGAGTCAGAGAAAGAAAGCTAAAATCGTCGTACTCCGTACTACGACTAGCACATACTGAAAACCTAGAAAATAAAGACCTGATTTCCTTGTCTTCTGTATAATTTCTACCACCACCACACCGTTTTGCTGCTGCTGCTGCAGCTCTCTCCGCTTTCTATGCGTACCAACTTTAACCACACTGCTAAAACTTACTTTACTGCATAAAGGAAGCCAAAAGGTTGTCATACAATAAAACTCACAACGTAAAATATACACTTCAGCATACATACATTCATTTCTTTGCGATATACATAATATTTATAAGGCATTTTCAGTGGTAAATATAACAATAGCCAGAGAAATTATCTGTGAAAGCATGATGATATCCTATAGTCTATAGACTCATTTCACATTATGCTTTATAGTATTTAAGGGTGAGGACGGCACAGGGTTTCGCCAGTAAGATTCCAGTATAAAATGCTATTAACCGATGCATGGAGAAAGTGCTATATATTTATATTAATAGTTACATTGCTTATCTTCCTACTACATGTGTATATTGTACCAACCAGAGCAAATGAAAATGTACCTGCGTTGGTAGCTTAATTTTCGATGCTTCCGTGTGCTGTATACGATGCATAGTTTTATAATACGTTTGGAAATGTATATATATGTCTAGAAATGTTAGGAGAAAGCAGTAGTACGATTCCAGGGAAGAGTGATAATGTTTCACTGGTGAAAAGGATGATGATACGTGGAGTGTGCACAGTTGCATTTGTAGCAGTAGTCCTTGCTGGTTGTTGGTAGTAAAAGTTGTATTTAGAAGAGTAACGAAATATAACTACCTATATGGATAGTAGCACACAGAAGACTCTGGTTTGTAGTAGTGGTAGTAATAATGTTGGTGACTGTTTGCGTTTTCTAGCATTATAGAAAATTTTAGCAGCAACAGACGAGACAAAAAGTATAGTCGCTGGCATGCTGGGTTTTTCACTAGCAGAGAGGAAAAAAAGTTTTGGTGACTATGGGCAGCTACGAAGGAACATGTAATGTAATACGCAAGCTAGAGCGCTGAAGAAGCAACCAACGTCATCACTCTTATATCTGCGCCAACAATGTCTTAGTCGATAATATGCGGACCTGTGCTTTGCTTCCTGGCACAGTTTATTTTATCCCTTTATCCGGTTTCCATATACAGCTTTCTATACTCACTACTACTCTTACTACAGCCATACACAATCATCAAGCAACTACCACCACAACTTTGCTGAATTGTACGTGTGCGTTGTATAAACACTTTGGCTTGAGAGAAAAGAAAAAAAAAGAAAAAAACTTTTCTTTCCATACATATATTTAGATGTTGCTTTCTCTTTTTTTCTTAGTTCCAGTTTCAATATATTGCAGTAAATGGGTATACATGATATGCATGTACGTATGAAGTTGTTGTTGTTATTGCTGTAACCTCCCTTTTTAATATACCTATAAATAAATCGTGGCAATTTACTTCTATCCTTGAGGAAAGTAAAACGGGATCCACTTTTTTTTTTTTAGCATAGCGTTACCATTATTACTCTTCTTTGGAAAAAACTCAAAGCTGTATGTAGTTTCACTTAATATAAGGGTTCACAAGCCAGCCAAATAATATATTTGAATATGAGAATATTTGTTATTACATTGCATTGGTTAGTTGTGTTGGTTGTTGGAAGGTCTTTTTTTATTTTGTAGGAAATTCCTTAAACAGCAGTGCCAACAATTCTAGCATTTTACGTGCTTGTCATAGACATATAAAAATCGTATAAACGCGTCACAGTAGACAATAACTAAATACATAACAAGCATAGCATAGCATACATTCGTAGTGAGCATATTTCACATTGGCATCATATTCGCATGTCACATAGCTTTTTCACTCCATTGCTTTTACTTATGAATACAATAATTGTCTGCTCAATTTTCTCACTACAATACTTACTTAACGTGCATTTTATGCTGCACTAGTGTGTCATATATGGTGATAATTATCATGTTGGGAAGGGGTGTCAAATTCATAGAATTTTGTCTAATACCACGTAAAGATGAAATGGATAAAACTTTGGTCATTCAAACCATATATTTACTATAAACCCCAAGCAATTTAGTTTTTGCTAGATTTCCCCAATTCTCGTTTTATCCCATTTTATTTGCGTGCAATTACATTTACATACTGAACTAAATGGTGTTACTTTAATGTATTGATGATATTTGTCTGTATGTAGGTTATTTGGTGAAGCGTAATGCATATTGCATTATATTTTCCATTGCCTTGTTGCTATTGCTCTTCTAGACGTGTTTACTTGATTCCAACATATTTTTGTGATTTCCCCACGAGAGTGATGTGCAAAGCTTCCATGAAACTTACTTCATGCGCTACCTATTTCTAGTTGATAGCTTAGTCTTTGTCTTCACACGGAAGGACTTATCACACGTTGCAGAAGCGATAAAATAATAAATGTAAGCGATGGTTCGAGTGAATGCATGAATTTCTAACTTCGATATCATTATTGTTGAGAACAAGAACGTTTGATTTAGTCGTACAATAAGTACCTGGGAACTTCTTTAAAAGAAGTTCTTTTCAAGTGTGACATGGAACTTGGATACTTATATAAACATGCTTACAATATTTAGAAAACATAAAAGAAAAAATATCAAAAGAATCTTTACATAAAAGCTTGTGCAAGGTAAAAATGAGAACCTGAAGATGCATAAATATATTTTTGAAAACCTCTATGGTTCTATAACTGATAATGTATTTTGGTCATAATACTTGTTGTATACTTCCTTGAATGCGCCTCCATATTTACGATTTACTCCAGGAGTTTTTGAAACGAACATTATGCACTGTAGGTACTAGTGCTTAAGCTTCATTCTATAGTATAGAGAAAAAGTAATCACGAAGATGGTCCTTGTCGAATACTTAAATATAAATGAAAGTAAAGTGCTATGTGTGCAAATATTTGGAGTCTTCTTAGTTCTTTCGATTCTGCAAATCCTTTTCAAGAGTGTTCTCCCTGAAGGCTTTTTTCTGACGGTTCTTAGCTCAGCGTGTAGCAAGCCTGGTGAATGCAGTAAACTATATCATTCGTTCTCTCAAGAAACATGCATCTTTGAATCTTTTCTGTTGGCTGACATGGAGTGCTTTCTCCTGATGCTTAAAATTCATTAATGAAAGATTTACAGGAACATAAATAGAACAAATTTATGCGAACATATTGTACTACAGTCATCATGATCACATATTGCGTATAATTTTTAACTATGAACCATCGCTGATACTGACTTCTTTTTGCTTTTTATAGGATATAAATTTTACACAGACGCATTTATGCTCTATCTTTATCTCTAAATACATTTATGTCTGTTTACTATGTTTAAAATATCAATGTGCTTCTCAATTGATTATCGAAGGTTATACGAAATTTCTTGTAAACTTTGACTATGATACATCTGGAATTTAGAGGCAAAGCTTAATGAGCATGAGTGTATGATGCCAATGTCAAAATAGTACTCGTAGATTGATTAATTCTAAAAAAATAAACATACTTTAGTAGTGTTCACAAGAAGACCGATGCTGATGTTCTCATAATACGCCAGGCAGCAACTGGAATCCTTACTTAATGACCCACTAAATAACATTTTAAATTTTACATAATGACAAGCCTTTACTCAAAAGAGTGACAAGGCCTTACACACACTCTGGTATATTAATATTTTTAGTCGTTCCATATTACAAACTCTCGGTTTCTTCTTGTTTGCATTTTATAGAATACAGAATTTGATAAATAATTAGAAATGTGACACTCCGCACTACCAGGGAGTTTAAATAGTTTTTGAAAAATGTTTAGAAAGACTGATAACGAAAAATCCCTTCAGTGGCTGAAGTGTAGTCTTGTGCTGCTGTGTTAAAAGCAAATAAAGGGGGAAATTTCGCTGAAATTCTGAAATGTAATAGGCTTCCATCAGCCATTTGTAAGTTTAATTTTTTATTTGCTGTTTTCCAGGAAAGGAAAATTTAGAAGCATAAACACTTCCTCCCTCTACATGTGCTTGCATATTTAAGGAACGACATGCCAAGTTGATATGTTGGATCTTAATGTAATATAATAATGCTAGAGAATAATATTTTGGAAGGGAGGAGGAGGAGGATTTTCCGAAGAATGATGTTTTAATGGAAACCCAGCCTGGGAAAAGTTTGTTGTCTGTATTTTGTGTTAATATGAAAACGACTCCGGGTGTTTCGTGATTGGCATATTAAAGTTTGGTACTAACAATTCAAGTTTACGAAAATACGTTTTGCTAGCTGTATATTGCTAACCGAAGAAGGGAACTACCATTTTACACATTGCGTGTTGGTTTTCTTCAATGCACGACAGAAATACATAAACCTTGCATGCATCCTGCAAAAACCTTAGCGTTTGAGACGGTTTAGTTTAGAATTAAAAGAATCTGCATGCTTCTGCCAGGCATAATGTCAAATATATACATACCTAATAATATGTTTTGGTAGAAAGAAAGGGGACGATGGACGGGTAGTGCAGTGAAAGTTGGAGTCGTTGTGAACATCGATAGCACCATCTGCAAATGTACGGTTCATATGTACAGCATGGAGTAACTGTATAAATTGTCGTTTATGGAAAGAAGCCAAGGATTTCATGATCACTTCACCTCTTTTCTTGTTTTTATACATAAAGCTGTGTATGTACACTCCTTGATTTATCCATAAACTACAAGTCAAAGTTGCTTTAAATATATTTTTAGCTGTGCATACGATTCATCCCGAAAATTGCAATTGGCAAGCCGTCCTGCACGTACGTACGGTTTTAGCGTTTGCAATGAGAAATATGTATGTAATATTCACCACATCTTCAATGGAGACATCATATTTTACAATCATACAAATATTTTTAAAATGTAAAACTCAAGTCTTCGTGCTTAGCTGATGCTGACAATTTCGTTGTCCTTTGGTAGCCAGTACATTCAAGCCTTGATCAATAAATCCAGAGTTTGTTTGTGAACTGAAAAAATGAATCCTACTAAATGTAGAGGGGGAGCAATGCTTAAATACTAACTTTACACGAATTTAAAACTATGTGTTTTGAGGAGAAAGGCACGATGGTCCTAGTATTTGGGAATTACAATGTATTGCATCTAGCGCAACGATGTCTTGTAGACTATATGCAGATGCAGGCAGCGAGAGAACAGTCAAACTGGCTGGAAAAAAACTGACACTTGGATGACTTATGCATGTAGCTTCTGCGCGCTTTTCATGAAAACGGGAAATTGATATGGCTGCAGTGGTAATGTTGCATGACAAGGAGCAGTCTCGACGTGATTCATAAAATAAAAATTTACTGATTTTCTATTACGGATTATTAAACATGCACCACGACAATACATCGTCTGTTTATATGTGTTTTTGGCAAATGGGATGCATATGGAACATTGCGCAATCAAGCACAAGCATGAATAGAAGAGAAATTGATTGCTCAAATTATTTTCACTTTGTCTCGTGTCTGTCGTGTTTGGTGTAAATCCAAAGAGAAAGTTGTATGCAGACGTCTATATAGAAAAGCTTGCATGATATTTGACTGATTGGAGGAACACAGCGGCTTTTAGAACGACTAAAGGAACTGAATGGTTATGACTAGATAAATTCATACACATATACAATAGGTGAGACAGTGTTTCGATAGGCCGTACTTGATTCATTATCATCATGTCATAAATTGCCGACAATTGCTACCTCTTCATTCGATTTATTTTGTATGATGAATCTTTATTTTGTCGCATGATAATAGATACGAACATGAACCTTTAATGTTATGGGTCCTGCGCTGCCGTGTATCTATTCCTTAGCACAAAACAGTGTAATTGTTAAAGAAATCTAAATCTATTGATTTGATGATGTTGCTGCTGCTAACCAAAAAGGGGCAAATTCATCAGCCAGAAGTACAATAATATGCATCGTACATTTTCGTGTATTGAGCAACTACTTACTGTATATAGCATATAGATCGTATTGTCTCAATCCGAATACTACATACATACATAACTACTAAAACATGATGTGATGTCAATTATGACAACAAACAGTAATGTGATCAATTATCTTCTTACATTACATATTACATTGTCAAACATAAATGCAACGAACGAATGGTGATTTTGACTGACAATAATATTCAGCACAGAAACAGAGATGAACAGAAAATTCTGTTCGACTTATTCTGTTGCGTTCTAAAATTCTGCTTGAAAATAAGAAATGCCCTGAAACGTTCACTCAAAAAGTAAATGCATTTGAGACTCTGAGACTTACAGATTTCGATGATGATGAGGGAATTAAAATTGTACGCCAATGATGAAGAATATTCAATTATGCTCCAACCCAAGCCCCATCGAACAGAGCAGGACACAATTTTTTATGCTGTACAGCTTAAAGAAGTTATCCAATAATTCGTGGGTATTTGCCAATAAAATTTATAGGTTTAGGAGTATCGGTAAAAAATTAGCTTAAGTATTTACAATTACACTCCAATAAAGTTAAACTATTTTTTGCTGACAAATGGGTTTTAGGAGGGATGTAATCTAGATGTAGATGTGACTGGAGTCATTGGCCGCCCAACTGAGCCAGGGGTGTTTGGTCTGCCTGAAGAAGGGGTCAAGGGTCCTTGGGGTGTACCAGGTCCTTGTAGTGGCAAATTAACAGGTGTTGGGGGTGCAGTGGGTTGGCTTGCCATTTTCGCTACAAAAATGATTACCCAAGATTAATGAATGACATTAACACACTTTTAATAAATCATGGGTTCTAATTTGCAAAGGTGCACACAATATAATATGATAAGAATATATAAGTGTATTAGAGTTGTGTCAATTTACTTTGCTGAGTTGACTGCAGATCCGCCAGAATAGACTGCCAATAGGTGATCTTTTCGTAGTTTTTCTTCAAAAGTTCATCTTTACGGAACATTTCAAATTTCAATTCGCTAGCATCATCTTTTACCACCAGTTCTGGTTTCTGAGCAGCAATTTCCAAACGCTTCTTCAAAAAATACGCTTCCATCGATCTAGCTTGATCGACAAAATTTGTGATTCCCTGCTCAGCATCTACACGAATTTCATCTTTGTCCACATTCGTTAGTGTGTCCTCTTTCGTAATGGCAGCCAAACACGTCTATAAAGTAAAGTCATACATTAAATCATTCTGCTAGACACATAAATTTCAATCAAATACACGTCGAATCAGTAAATACATATAAGTACATACATTTGACACAAGACAATTGCAAAAATTATGAATTACCATAAATGCACTCTCGAATTTGTCGACAGGGTTAACGTGAGCAAATCCATTTGTAGTTGAATTTCCATTATTCATTTCATTGTTCATGATTTTGGTATAAAATGGCTTAGCCAATTCCCAACGGACAGGTCGCTCAACGAAACTGGAATCGGTCCTTTTAACCAGCAGTCCAGTAACTAACAAAACTAGCCAAACCTACAGGACAGAATTACGTCGTGTGTTGTGTGCCGAATGTCCGTGGAAGTGAGTGAAAGTCAAAGGGTAGTAGTTGTACGTGTACGGTCACGAGAAACTTACAGATTCAAGCCAGCAAACCTCACACGTGAAAATCGGAGCTTGCTTACTGAATAGTGCACAAGTCAAACAACAGAAAACTTGGAATCCTTCATTAAAAGTGTGCAACATAACTACAAGTTGAATAAGATGACAACATTGACAACATCAACTTTACTTACAGACAAAAAGCTGCCATAGACTGACTCTAAATCTAAAAAAATCTAGCTCGACTCTCCCGCTCTAGCTCTTCAAAAGGTCTGACGTATGAGAAGTACGGAAAGGGGTAAGCCTTTTTCTTCCTTGCATGCAACATCTTTCTTATCGTGTAAAAATCTCATGTCTAGTCAAACCAAACATAACCAATGCTTTCTGCTGCATCCGATGCATGTACAATTTCATTTTTTTGGTATTTTAATTTTAATTATTGCTTTTTTACCAATGAATGAACTTGCGACCGCTCAGGGTCTCACGTCAGACCGCTACTTCATGTGATTGTAATTGAATAGGTGTAAAATTTTATTCCAAACTTTATGGCATTGCTTTCAGCGTTAATTTATCCTTCTTGTCTAGTGTACAAAACAAGTGAGGTTTCTTTCATTTGAGTAAATTACTGGAACATAAACAGTTGATTCCACATTCGTTTTAGAGGTACATTTTCCATGAGAAGTCATGATTTTTTTAGCAAATATTTTATCAGGGAAAGCAATCATTGTAATAATGAGGTTTTCAATCTCGTGAGTGCTCATGAAATCTTCTTAAAATCTTAAATATAATGCTTTGACATAGTTTTAGCCATTTTTATGTGACACGGTTTGTCAAAAAAAGGTCATCATAATATTTTCATGTTATGCTGTGCATAATCTAAATATGTGAGATGCACAGATAATTTACGTTGCCGTTGCAAGTTGCGACCGGCACACTTGCATTTAGTCTGTACAAATATGCACACTTGGTTAGTAGATGCATTGTAATCCTAAATATGACGATCATGCTCACAAATATCGCTGGTGATTAGAGCAAATTGCTGCAAAGTCACCCTTCTTCATTACCACTCAAGGAAAACAGGTAGATTGCTGCATGGCTACTCGCTGTGATTTGATTTTTCATAAACTTGTTTGCAAAAATGCACATTTTTTCCACACAAATCAATTCAATATTTTTCCATGCAAAGTATGCATACGTGTGCATTGTAACGTAAAGTAATTTTAAGTTTGATGGAACAATTATTTCAACAAAATGTGTGTATTCATTTTGAGTACATGTTAAGTATCAAGGTCTCTAGGTCCAAGTCCAACAAAATACGTTGTAATTTACCGTGAGATGAATGCATAAAGCGAATGAACGTAGGTCATTCCAAGAATTTCAAGTCAGCGAATACCTCAAAGTTAAAGTATCAGTAACAGTCTGAAATCTATACATGCCATCTCATTCTCTTAGCGTTTATAATTTTTAACGAAGCGGTAAGCTGAGACCACTTTTTATGAATACAATTTAACACGTTTATATGCTGTAAATTATGATTGAAACTTTATTCATGCACAGACAGCGCAACATACTTACGCTCCCCTAAAGTTTTGATATCGTTGGGCATAAAATTCTGCATGGACAAAGTTTACTTGTTGGCTCAGTTTATATCTAAAATCACATGCTCATGGTATGATTATCATATTTTTTGATGCAACTGCTACATGTTTCTTTCATACAAAAGATAGCTACCTAGTTGTCCATTAAAATGTTAATAATATTCAAAGCATTATTGTCCATTCTCCATAAGGTTGCAAATCGTGCAAGAGACTTGCTTCACTGGTATGATATGACGTAAACCTTGTGGGAAAAGGGTGAGGGTACATTCAACATTGTTCGTTTTATATATATGATAGAAAAATTGTAATTTATATTGCAACACAGCAAGCACTGCGACTAGCTAGCTCTCTGAGGATTCTCACATGATTCCTTTAGCTCTCTGCTGGGATTCAAAAAGATCGAGACAAAAATACCAACTCTCTAGTACTTGTAGCTAGGCAGGTGGAAAAACGAGTAAAATAGGTTTGGTCGGTATCTCTGTGCTCTACATCATCTCTTCATATTATATTTTTATCTTTTATTTGCTCTACTCACTACATCACTTGCACATTGCTTTCACATTTCATGCTATTTGACATAAACACAACAATTTGAAAAATTGTGTGCTGTCGAACGATATTCGAGTGCTTCAGCATTTCAGTTGTTTTCCAATCACAGGTGCTTCAGTGTGAAGTGTGTACACGATGGACATACTCTGATCAGAAAATGTGGATTTCAAGATCATTATTGAATCAAATAAATACTTTCAGGGACATAGATAAATTCGCCGAGTTGTACACGAAGTAATTGTTATTAGAGTTTTCATTTGGTCTCACAGAGATTGTGGTTTTTCCACTTGTCTTTTTTGTGTTATTCGCTCGCACAAGATATTTGAAGCTAAAGATTTGAAAGGAATTTGGAACATTTTTTGCACAAAAGTGAGGAATACCAATGTTGGCTGATGATGAGACAAAAAGAAAAATATCAATAAAATATATATACTTATGTACTAACAAGAAAGTGCACGTTTGCGGTGAACCGAAATCGATTTCAATTTTCTAAAACCGAGCCCATTTTTATTGTTCCTATAAGTACAAAAATACATTTAAGATTACATACACAGAGAACAGGTACAGGCAGAAAATACGAAATTTCACTTCAAGAAGCATCACAGGGATGTATGTACAAATGTCAAAAACAATAGATATACTAATTCGAGACTGCCTATGTAAGTACCGATAGAATGCATGCGGAAATTCGGGCAATTCAATCAACCAAATCTTTTGCAAAAAAAGTTTTAAAAATAGTCTATAATAGTGTTCTTCTTTGAAGTAACCACAAAGTAAAGAAAAGAAGTTACAGTTTAAAGAATTTCCTATGTGAAGTCACATTTGGGTCGTGAGTACAATTGGTTTCAGGGAATAATCATTCGTAGTGCAAATTTTATAGCGTTTACGAATAAATCTAAAAGAGCAAGTTTTCTTTTCTCATTAACTGCTCAGAATGCCCCACATTATAACGTTGCATTTTCCCAGTAAAATATTATTTTTGATATTCATGTGACATTTGGGCTAGGTGACTAAATTTTAATATTTTGCAATTGCAGATTTTACGTACAAAGCTAGTAAAGGTCTGTAGAGCTCAAAATTTTAGCAAGCATCTGTACTACTTTCACTCTGCCTGATATGGGGTCGTGATGCTGGAGCAGAAATAAGATGCCTATGCTCATATTCAATATTCCTGTCATATATTTGATGCATTCATTTTAAAACCCAAATCCAGTCAATATTACAGACGTGCTTGGAAATACAAATCCGCTTACATGTTCTAATCTAACAAGGTACCAAAAGGGTATGTGAACAAAATACTGGAATTGAATCCGTGTCATTGGAAATGGAATTACTCAGCTTGCTTTATGAATCAAACTTGTGTCTGCATTACAGGAGGATGACAACGGAGAGACCAGAAACCCCAACTTTCAAACAAAATTATACGATTCAGTAGGAAACCATCAATTAGGTTTAATTTCAGCTTTCTCATCTTTAAATGGTCACGCAATTTTCGTAGCATTGTGCGGGGAAAATAAGTCCACGGTTCAGAGTAAGAAGAGATTATACAATTTCATATAGCAAAATCTTTTGTGTTGTGTAATATTTCAAAGTATTCCTTTGTTTGTTTTGTGCAGCAAATATTGAAAGAAAGCGTTCAAACATGGAGGATTTCATCGTGTATGTGCTTACGTACAATGTTGGAACAAAGTTTCCAGCGTCAGATGAAGATTTCAAGCAGCTTCTTGGTCTGGAGTCTGGAAATCGCTCATCGTCCGAATACATTAATGTTCCAGATCTCTATGTTGTAGGGCTACAAGAGGTAAAAGCGCAGCCACAAAACATCGTATGGGACACGTTGTTTGATGACCCATGGACTGCAAAAGTGAAGGACATGCTGGCACCACTTGGCTTGGTGAAAATCCACACTCTTCGGATGCAAGGAATAGTGACAAGCTTATTCCTTAAGCGGAGTCATTTAACTTACCTCAGGGACGTGGAAACACTTTGGACACGTCGTGGTTTTGGTGGCATGTGGGGGAATAAAGGAGGAGTGTCTATTCGAATGGGCATTCACGGCTGCTCTCTATGCTTGGTTAACTGTCATCTAACACCTCACGATCAATTTTGCCAAGAGAGAGTGGATGACTATCAAAACATTCTCACAGGCCAAACATTTAATCACAAGGAAACGTCCAACATTCTCTTTCATGACTATGTGTTTTGGTTTGGCGATCTGAACTTCCGCTTGGATGGCTCTCTGACCTCAACGGAAATTGCAGAAATGGTTTCAAAAGGGAAAAGCGCTGAACTTATGAAGCACGACCAATTAACAAAAGTAAGGCGCACCGGGGATGCATTTTCAGAGCTCAGTGAAATGCCCATTGCGTTTCCGCCAACGTATAAATTTGAAAACGCTGTGGATAGCTATGACATCAAAAGAAGACCGGCATGGGTGGATCGAATATTATATCATGTCAACACAAACGCTTACGACAATGTGACCTTGAAAATTAACGGACTAAGCTACAAATCACATATGAACTATAGGTCCAGTGACCATCGTCCTGTCACCGCATCTTTCCAGATAAAAGTGTTCAGACCCACGATAGAGAAATTAGTTGAGTTCGACAATATTCCCATGTGGTATACCAATGAGGAAAATAAGGTCTTTTTTAGAATTTGTCCAACATTAGAGACCTCTCAGGATGACTGGATCGCACTTTTCAAGGCTGATTTTTCAAGCTTGGATGAGTACGTTGCATACGTGTACTCCCCAAAGAATAACGTTCACGACTATTATTGTGAAGACTCAAATGACAGCACAGGTCCTTCAAGCCGTCCAGGAGAGTACTCTGTTATTTTTCCGGAAACTAGTGTAAATTTCGATGGGACTTATGTACTCGTCTATTTTTCACACGCATCCCGCTCAATTTACGGTATGAGCAATATCTTTGACTCTGCAACCAGGGCTATAGAACATCCATTCTAACGTTCAAATTGTTAGTTGAAGATAAATTTTTAAAACTGATTACAATGTAGGTATATGTATATAAATAATCAAGTAGTAACTAAATGAAAGTAGTAGTGAACAAACCATGATAAAATTACGTGACGCGTGTTCGGGTGCTTTTAATATTTGTTATGTATGCTTATAAGTAATTCATTCTATTAATTATTATACCAACCCTCCGAAAGATATTTTTACTCTGTTTAAACGGAAAGATTAAAAGCATTTTATTTTTATTGATATTAGCAGCCTTAAATTTTAGTTGATTTAGTATGAATATCATGAATTCTGTTTTACAGTTTTACATGAGTAGTACAACAAAATATTATGCTAAATATTTTGACACATTTCAAACAGATTTTCTTACATCGTCATACAAAATTTGAGTCTAAATATCTGATATTTAAATTTTACGACTTTTTTCACGTATGTTTCTGACTGTTGTGCTAGTGAAAGGATTTTTCATTGTTATAGTTGATGTTGTTGTTGTGATAGATTTTTGTGTTTTGTCCTAGTTTTCATTTTGGCCTCCAATTTTGAACATTTTCAAATTAGTTTGAGGTATCCTTCTTTTGATTATTATCCAACGCACTGTATCTATATTTTGTACCTCTGTTTGCGTTGTGATTCAAAATTTCAATTATTAATGAACAAACTCGTGTGCTTTTTTCAAATGAAACGAAAAAACTGACACAAGGTCACGGTGACACATATAGAGATTGTTAAAGAAGTAGTAGATAGCTTGTAGTTGAACGATTGTTCGGTGCTGACCCGCATACTTTCCTGGCTGTTGAAAAATAACGTGCAATACAAAAATAAACGTAGTATACCTGAGGAAACTGGGGCTGCTTCGCTGGGCATAATAATTATAATTATGATTGCTATAAAACCTATATATATTTATATAATATTATATCCATGATTTACTTTACAATACATTAGTAACGTAGTAAATTCTAGCAAAGCGAGAATAAATAAGAGAAATGCCATTATTATACAGATATTAATATGTTGTACCAGTATATACTTAATCTATGAAATTAAAGTGCACAAGTGTATAAATTTTTAAAGGGTTTATATTTAAGAAAGTTCAAAGTAAGTTTTTTGAGGAAATTTCAGTTAATTGTAAACAAAAACCAAGATTTAATGCGGAGAATAAAGGAAGATCAAAGTTACTTTTGCCAAAATCAGTGTATTCAAGGTCAAGCAACGAAGCTGGAATTATTTGTATTTTACAATTTGTACATGTATGTAAATCGTGTTTCCGAAACGTCGCCAAGAACTCAATATGTGTTTATGAATTATTCATCCAGAAGAAAAGTTCCATATTTCTAGCAAGACAAGGACAAATATGCAGTTAAAAATTCCTGTCCGTGTCCGTCCGCCGTCAAAATAGTTGCATTGACAATCTATTATACGCAATATATAGGTCAACCCGTTTTATATAAGCCACTTTCCTTTTCATTTTATTTCAACCCTTTTTCAAATTCAAGAAGCCGTCAAACAGTAATGAATGGTGAACCTAAAGTTCCTGGCGACTTCGTTCTTACGTCTACTAATGTGTAGATAGGGAGAGAGCACAAGTTAAGCTATAATGCTGGTCTGGAAGACAAATCTCAGTGTCAACTTCAAACAATAAAAGAATTTTTAATCCTTCCCTCAAGGTCAAGAATTGCTGTCTGCTTCCTGTAATAAAATGCGCGAGTTTCTCCTCTTTCACCAAAATACCTCTCAAAATGAAGGACATTTTTAATAAAGGTTTGAGGATTTACGACTGAATGGGTTCTGAAAGTTTGGTGAATTGAAAAGGAATGCGGCGAAACATAACCTTTTGCCTTTAGCGTGAAATCATGCATCAATCTATACGTGCGTACAAATATGTAGGTTTGTAATTTTGTAGGTAAATAGGACATATAGGAGTAGCAACCTGTTCATTTTTCATAGCAGCACTCTCAGTTTCGTTTTGTCTATCCTGATGGCAGTTTTTGTTTTACAAACATCTTGCTGCCTTTTCTTCGATGTGACATTTGACATTCAAACCGTAAAGTTGAACAAGCTACATCATCATTATAATTTATATTTTTCAGGTATGAGCTAGCAAACAATATCCCTTCCCTTCACACATGTAGTATGCCGATCCAATCGTAATGTTCTTTGTTTAGAAAATACCAATGCACGTGTGAGGTTTCTTTTTGGAATCCAAAAAGCTATCCAAAATTTGGATAGCTTTTCTTCTAGCAGATTCAAAGCATAGCATGTGCATTAAAATCCACGAAGACATTCAATTGTCATCTCCCCTCACATAACAACTCTGAATGAACTGCCATGCATGTATATTACTAATCTAATTCAATGGAAGAATGTGATGTGGTGTTTAGTCCTTGCTGTGTGCATGGCTTTGAAAATACCATATCGTCGTTGATACATAGCAACCTCCTAAATCAAAAATTGGATAGTTGGTCATTCTCCTAAATCAAAAAGTGGAT
>JAQIXX010004420.1:0-16327 GCA_034700605.1 Willowsia nigromaculata
GACAATTGTGTCCTATGGAGTTTTTAATTTTTTTCCCTGAGGGTTTCCAATCCTCCCAGGCTGCTGCTTGGCAGAGCAATGTTTTTTTTTAGGTATGGATTTAACATAGACAGTATAGCCTACTGAGACGACCAACGTTCAACTCTGCCATCGTGACATCTTGAGCAATGCCCCATATGTAAAAGGAAAAACACTTGAATTCATTTGATTTAAGATCTTTGATAACATCTCAAGAAGAAACAAGTTACGTTGTGAAATTCTTGCCAATAATTTTGGTTCAAATAACATACTGAGGCAGTGTAAATTTCTACCTTCAAAATGAAGCAAACGAGAGAAGCAAAATCTTTAAAAAAGATGACGTGAAAAATTATGTAGAGTCAGCAATGGAGAATGAGACACCGGAAGCTATGCTTAATGATGTCGTAAGGTGAGATGACAAGGTCACTCGTGGAATATTTAAGAGTAATTAAGTGTTATTTTTCTTGACTTAAAACGTGTACTACAATCCTTTGTGCTCCAGGTCCTCAAAAATCTCTTCAAATACCTGCAATTCAGTGGCTTGAAGGCATGTCGGAATGTGAAAAACTGCACCTGGCTTAGAAATTTGAATAGACGTGGTAGATAAGGACGAAAGTGGTATTGGTAGACGATGAGGAATGACTGGACAAAATTATCGAATATCCTTACGAAACTGGCGTGAATACTAACACCACAAATTACTTGCTGAAGAATTTTTCCCGCCCGTATACATATACAGTTCTGGTCTCCGGTAAATTATTGGAATATAAATATAAATAATCAGGAGGCAACATGAACTGTCTTTCAAATAAGTTTGTATTTAGGAAATGCAGCGAGTGTTTTATAACTTTTATTGTAAAGCACCTAACGTCTCGACCTTGACTCAGATCCTCATCAGGGGTTTTGAACTGTCTTTGAAGCAACATCGTAATAAAAACTATATTCTTTCATTTTCATGAATTGTATTCAGACTGCAGATAATTTATCTACTCTCCCATGCTTGCATAGGTGCAGATGGTATGCCAACAAACACTCATTCCTTTTTATATTCATTTGGCTCTACAGAGAAAACCGTTCCAGAGCTATCTTCATGATGTACACTTATGTACTCAAAATGCCCCCACAATAACCCGCAACATTTCCCAAACAATATTCTTACAAGTTTGTTGACAAACAGGTGGCTAGTCCTTTGTGTGGGTTGCTTTTATGTCCAAAATCAAGTAAAGATTTAATCTATTCTGATAGTTTTTACTGCAGCGTTCACAAAACTTGTTACAAATAATTTTAATTATTTTACTTAAAATTACCAGTGAATATGGATCCCGAGGAGGAAAACGAAACACACGGAGCTCTGCTCAATGATGTTGTAAGTCAATCCTTTCTAATCTTTGATAAAAGAGTCAAATCAACCCAGAAATTTATTTACTGGCAACCAAGTCAACTTACATAAACTTGTGTTTACAGGTGCTTGAGAACATTTTCAAATATTTGGGCTACAAGGATCTCAAATCATGTCGAAATGTGGGGAACACAACTTGGCTCAAGAACTCAAAGAAGGTTTGGTGGTCCCAATCAAAAGTGACATTTACAGGAAGCGATTGCACAACAAAAAGAATTACGGATTATCTTAGTGAAACTGAGATTGCATCTAACGCCACAAACTACAAATTTTTTAATGTTCATAAAGACGATTTCCACATCTTTTGTGAACATTTTGGACCTTCCATAAAATATTTGGATCTTTCTTTTTGTGACATTCCATTCGCAAATATTTTTTACCAATTTGTTTACACTCAATGTCCCAATTTGGAGAAACTAGTTCTAAAAAATAACGCTCTGTTTGAAACGACTGGTAGCGAGGAACTCATGAAATGGCAGGAACCACAGTTTAGGCAACGAACAAATTTAAAATTCCTTAAATTTGAAGATTTGGAAGTGCCTTTCCCCTGGACGGAAGTGTTATCCCATTTTCCAAACTTGCAGGGCTTAGAAGCTGCCTCGGACGGTAATGTTTATAAAGCTATCTCAACTATTCGTCAAAATAATCCACAGATGCTGAAGCTAAAACACATGGACATCCGTATCAGCATAGACGACGACCACGAAGAGTCCCTGCGTCCTGCTCTGTTGGATTCCAATCTCTCTTTGGAAACAATACGAATAAATCTTCAGGACTGTAGATCTGAAACATTAGTGGATATTTTGAATCTGCATGCCAAATCTCTGAAAGAACTTTGTATTTATGGCGAATCTCCGAGAAATCTCCAAACGATAACCCTTCCACAGCCTCTCCAAAAGCTGGAAATTTTGAATGTCGGGTTTGGTTTCTATACTGCGGGCATTTTGAAATATGTCCCTCATGTGAGGAAAGTTGTAATGACCAACAAGGACGATCACTACTTGACCAGCTTATCAACAAGTGTTGATCCAACCCTG
Source organism: Willowsia nigromaculata (assembly GCA_034700605.1). Taxonomy (NCBI): domain Eukaryota; kingdom Metazoa; phylum Arthropoda; class Collembola; order Entomobryomorpha; family Entomobryidae; genus Willowsia; species Willowsia nigromaculata. The sequence goes on from JAQIXX010004420.1 coordinate 2,455, forward strand.
AGGTTTGATTCATGCAAGGAGTTAACCTTCCATTTTAGTGAAGGTTGGGGTACCTCAGATTTCGGAAATTTCCTAAACTTGATTCCTAGTGTGGAAATCTTGGAGACTAGTGAATTGGACAATACTACATTTTCGATCGTTTGTGAAAGATTGACAAAACTTGTGTCCTTCAATAATATTTTGGGCAGCCAAGTGGATGTCGTTGGGCTCTTAGGATTCGATCCTGATTCAATAGTTGAAAGTGGATTTTGCAACCCAAGCATTACCGACCTGAAAGGTAATTTTTAAAATATATTAAGGAAAATAATGGACAATAGGCTGAATCTTTAAAATTTCTGAATTAAAATGTTTTCGGGCTAACACAGATCTCCAGTCGTTCTCAATGAAAGCAGGGGATTTCATGGAGTACATCACACTTGGATCGGATATGTCTGACGCGGAAATTGAAATGAAAAATGGTGGCGTCATTCTGCAAGAATTGGAGAGGTTACATCATCTCAAATCATTCAAGCTGGATGGTTACAAGGTAGGTAGTTTCTTTACAATCATGTCTTATCCTGTCAGTATGTTTCAAGGCTTTGTTTAATTTTGAGCAATCTTTTTATCTAGTTGACGGAAGTTGAGACTTGGAAGGAAATTTTTGCCAAATATTCAGTCAAGTAGATGAACAGGATGTGTTTTGTAACCGAGTATTTCTACTTAATAATGACTTAAGGACTGTATCTATCGATAGATGTAGTTAAATTTAATGATTAAGCACACAAAAAAATATTTTTAAAGATCCTTTTATATAATGTTTTCATTCCGGTTTAAAAGCTCACGAATTTAAGTCTAGCCATTAACTACTTGTATTTTAATGTCAGATTGCCTTTCTTAATGAATTATTATCTCTAAATTCCCAAATGCTTTTATTTGCCATTGCATGTAAAATTATCGATACATTATATTGTAATATGGGAGTTAATCGTTGAAAGGGCGAGTGTCGTCCAATTATATTTTTGTTACAAATGCTCAACCCTGGTTTTGGTAGAACTCAGGAGAATGACCATTTGTTTCCACAAATTTCACTTTTCACCACTCAAAAATTTAGACACGAAAATAGTGAGCGTTTATAAGCTCTCAATTTTTGTTTTAATTGATTAATCTTTAAAAGAAGTCGTATTGTTAGAACTTTGGAAATTACGACTTATTTCAGGAAACATTAAAATGAGGAAAAATTCGGAAAATATCATGCTTGCAGGTGTTACAATAATTCCATCCAGTTACTTATTTTTACGTTCAAATAGTCAAGAATTAAGGTCATTTATTGAAATATCCAAAAAAATCTCAAAGATTTTAGTGGGTAAAAGGAAATGTAAAATCTGAACTTAAGAATAAATTAAGTTGGAACACTTTAAATATCTTATATGTCTAAAAGTCTTGACAAATTTTAATTTGCTTTATTCCTGAAGTATAAATTTATTACACTAGACATTATATTTAACAAATACTTAAAAATTTCATGATTTTACATAGGTCAAGTCATTAATATTTTTAAAGCCGTTCAATACATTCACGTGTTGTAAAAATTGTCAAATCAAACGTGAAGTGGTGCAGAGATTATTATAGCTACACATTAGTTAGTCAGTGGGTTGCATGAGTTTTCAGTAGTCTAAAACGTAGCAACTTACAATAGTTTTTACATTTAAGGCAATTGTACTAGAATCAAAGCCAAACACGCATCGTGTTCCTTTACCACTTAACACACAATGCTGAAAACAAAATAAATTTGTTTTTATTCTCTGGCAGATAAGATGCGATCGTTGACCTTCAAAGTCTTTGTATTCGTTGATTAAAGGATTCACTAACATATTTAATTATTCTGTGTTAATTTTTCGCTCAGTTTCGATTAAAGTAGTGTACGAGTAAACACTAAATAATCCGATTCAGATGAATTGCATTGGGAAATCAAATCCATTCGCAAATAATCATAATTGTGTTCTAGTTCAAATGGAAAATTTGGCCTATGCTAATCATATAGAACTACTAATAAAATCCACTGTTTACAAATCATGTCGCCCAAAAATCCCTCCCTTTCTTTAATGCATGGCGTGTCAAGGAGCCTCTGGACGTTTCAAGGAGCCTCTGGACGTTTCAAGGAGCCCCTGGACATGTCAATAATCCAACATAATTTCCTACAGTTTCCAACATCATTTATCGGTCATAAAGAATATGTTTAAAAACTGTAATGGGTCATCCATCACCAAAAAAATCTTCATTCTGTCAAAAATATGCTTATGAAAGCTACTTTCACTTTGTTCGTATAACGCTAGGAATAGGAGATTGAGATCCAGCACGGGGCTGTCCACCTTCAGAGGAATGGGGTTTGAACAATCAGCTTCTGTGCATCAAGTGTTTCCCACCCTTTTTAAAACCAACTTATCACATGAACCTCCGAAACTCATAGCTCATGTTCAGCCCCACATTCATCCTTTCATAATCTTTTTTACTATAAGTTCACAGAATATTGCTGCTTGCTTGTAATGTGGAGTGAATACACAACAAATCTTTTTTATGGATACCTTTCCTACACTGAATGCAATGTCTTCAAAACTCCTAAACTAAAACATAGGAGATGTCAGCAGATTCCAGAGCTGGAGCACATTTTCTTGGCGATACAAAACAACAACACGATTCATAACAAATATTTTTGCTCGTTTACATTTTCAGAAAACTCTTGGCACACTCGTGGCCAACAGCAGAAAAAGTTGGTTTTTCTTTGGGACTTGACACAACGAAGACAATACACTACTTTAAAGTTAACAAACGTTTGTTTAACTTACCTGGTATTTTTGTAGCTAGTACATTCCTATAGCCTCGCACGAAATGTCAAGTGATTATTGTTTTTAAAGTCGTTCAATACACTCACGTCTAGTAGGACAATGGTCAAGTGTAAAGTGAGTTAGTGCAGGAAAAAGAGTGAGTGAGTTACACAATAATTAGTCTGGGAATGGGCATGAGGTTTGGATTTATTTTAAAATACAACATTTTACAAAAAGTTCTAGCATTAAAACATCTACACTAGAATCAAAGTCAAATATTTAGATTCCTTTACCCCTTTAAACACATTGCCGAAAAATTGCAGCGATATAATTTCTATTCTCTCGCTGATACGATGCAATTGTTTACTTTCAAAGTCTTTACATTCGTTCATTAAAAGCTGCAGGTACGGATCAACTTGTGGAATTATTTTGTGTTTATATTTTATCCATTTAGATTTACGTGGCGCACAAGCCAGTACAAAATAATTCGATTAAGAAAAGTTGCACTGGGCAGTCCTGTCCATTGGCAGGAAAAAGTGAACCGATGAATTTGGAGCTGGGAATAGAAACGGAAGCGCAATGCGGTAAGTTGATCCTGTCCCATCCTCTTTAGTTGCAATTATAGTTGCAAATCGACTCAGCAATTATTTCCCGATAGCAATGTGTACTTAAATAGTATTGATTTTTGCAGGTGCTTCAGAACACTTTCAAATATTTGGGCTACCAAGACCTCAAGTCTGGGGAATACGAATTGGCTTAAAAACTCCGAAATGGCTCTGTGTGCACTAGCAAATGTCAAATGTTACATTTCAAAATGACGAAAATGCAGAGGACATTCCATGAAATATGTACTTACAAATCAAGCTGGGGGCTGGCACCCGTTGACGAGTTTCGGCAAATTAGTTCCCCCAGTTTTCTTGTCGAGGAAATTGTTATTTACGAGCAGCAAAGGAGTAGGGGTGTCCAGACTGGCATCGTGGAACCTCTGGAATGGCAGAACTCTCAGTTCGGAGAATACACGAGCACGAGCAGAGCATTAAATATTTTTGAATCAGACGGATTCCCTTCTGTGTTGTGGATGGAATTGTTGTGCCATTTCCCAAATACAGGTGTCTACAGGTATATTTCCAAAATTAAAAGTTTCACTGGCCATCACATTTAACCCAAATTATAACACAAAGATTTATTTATTTTACGCAGGCTTTGGAAGTATACGCAAGAGATCTAAATCAACAAACGACACGACCCAAAATGCTCAAGCTGAACGATTTTTACATCCGTTTGCGGGACTATTGGAAATTGAAATTAATGCGAAATGGTGGCGTCATTCTTGAACGACTGGAAGGGTTTGTTACGTCAAAAAGTTAGTCATTCATAGACAGGACCCAAAATGCTCAAAAACATCTTCATCGTGATGCATAAATATTAGTTTAAATGAATATTTTCATGTGATATTGTATGTTATGTGTGTGACAAATTGACATCTAAGGCAAAGGGTTAAAATACTGCAATTGTACTGTAAATTAAATGCATACATAATATATTCTTGCGCACATGACACTTCCCTGTAAAATTTCATTGGCGGGGCGTCTATTTGGAGGTTGCGCGTAATTAAGGGGGTCGTCTACTCCGTCAAGTTTTTAGTCCGTTGAAGCCGGGGCGTCTATTAAAGGGGGCGCGCAATTCCGAAGAGGCGTCTATTTCAGATTTTACGGTATTTTATATTTGGGCAAATAATGTGAACTAAGCTGAATCTTTGAAATTACTGAATTGAAATTTGTTTGGCTGAATATCATAGATCTCCAGTCGTTCTCAGTCAAAGCAGGGAATTTTCTTGAACACATCACACTTGGATCGGAAATAACTGATGCAGTAATTAAAATGAAGAATGACATTTGGGAAACGGAGGGTATGGATGACATTTTGAAACATTAACTATTTATTTGCTCAAGCTTTCGAACACTAAGCTGTGTTCATCATCAGGAGAGTAACTAATGAAAAACAAGAAAGTATAATTAATTTATGAAAGTCAAGGCTAGTTATAAAATAGATGACAATTTACGTGTTTAGGATTATAATGTATACATACATAGTAAAATCAAAGCTATTCTAATAAAGCATAAAACATTAAAATTGGTGTGGAATGATTGACAGAAAATATGAAAAGTTGACAGTATTAAAATGTATTAATTAAATGACACTAAAATTAAATGTAAATGTAAATTAAAATGACAGTAAAAATAAAAAATGGAGCTGCCTTACTCCAAAAATTGGAATGGTTTACATCATCTCAAATGAAGGTCGATGGTTACAAGGTAGTTAGCTTCTTTACAAAAGTATTCAACCCTGCCAGTCTGTTCTAAGGCTCTGATTTCTTCTTCAGCCATTTTTTTAGTTGACGGAAATTGAGCTTTGGAAGAAATTTTTTGCCAAATACTAGATAGAATAGATAAGCATGCTGGTGTTTTATTACTGAATAATTTGTCTCAATAATGTCTTAAGTGCAGTTTTTATATAATATAATTAAATTTATTGATTAAGTTTTGAAAAATATCCGTTTTAGAGGACTTTTGTAAATATTCATTTCATTCCAGCTTAAAAGCTCAGAAATTGAACAACAATTATTTGCTGTTGCTATTATCATCTTCTTTCTTTCAAGTGTTTTTTCTGTGGTTTTCAGAAAACAATCTTCTGCGGCAACATTCCGTTATCCACTGAGCCTACATCCTGCCACCTCAAGGGAACTGGCATCAACAATAATTGAAATAATTTCAACATTCAAGATGATTGTTTGGAATAGCATTGCCGACGGTAGTGAATTATTTAAGCCACCATTCTTTAAATTCATCTAAGTTATAATCAACCGTAGCATAAATGTAACCATAACACACATAGTTAGTATTTCTAGTACTGTTGTTAGTATTTTCAGTGCATCGTTTTAATGTCTGAAACCCCATTCAGAGTACACCCAAACGGAATTTAAAACGGAACAAAGGACGACAGGCTCATAGAAACTTACATCGTATTAAATTGCTCAAATATTCATTTTTGAATAAGTGACATCACGAAATAATTATTTAAACCATCACATCATCACAAACATTATCTACGGGTTTTCGAACAAAAGTTTAAAACTTTCCCTGTGAACCTGACAAAAGCAATTAGTTACATGATCCTTTTACGTTTCGAACAACATTTATGTTGGATATTCTCCACTCTACGACGACAGATTCTTTCACGTCTTTTTATATAAAAGGTCAAACCAATGAATTTTCCTTTAATTGGTAGACTTTAACTCTTTTATGATGCCAAGTATGAATTTTCAATCAGCACCAATTGGCACAGATTTGACTTGAAGCTAAATTTATTTAATAAATTCTCTTTTCAGGCAACTATTCATTAGATTTGTTTTGAAATAATTTTTTAGGATGATGCAGTGATTCATCGAATGATAAACACGTCCATATATATGACCGTTATCCATGTTAGGTTGCTCTGTCCCCCAAATTCTTTTCGTTTTCCTGTATCAATTGCGCTTGGGGTTTTTTGATTGGACGGTTGTTTTCAGCGGAAACGGATGCGTTCTAAATAAAATAATAAAGTTTTTATTTCAATTTCAATATATTTTTACAGTGGCAATAATTTTCGTTTCAAACAATTAGATTCCATCAACAAACTTGTAATCTATTTACCATTATCAAGAAAGCTAATGCAAGTATCATGCAAAGAGAATTTGCAATTTTGAATATGTACATTTTTGAGGTGGAGGAGTTTTTATTTCCCTGAGAAATTTCTTGCTCTTTCGTCAAAGTAACGCTAAATTATTCTGGCATGTATCAAGGCTAAAGGCAGCATTGGCGTTGTGTTAGTTTCTCAGTGGAATGCAAAAAAAGACAACAGAATATTAATAATATTAGCGAACGAATATAAAGCAGTTTAACGTCATTCTTTTGTAAGGTTGCTGCGTGCAATGCGTCAGCTAACATTCATGGCAAGTGTAATGTGGAACAATCGTATTTCCTAAAGATTAACGTTTGAATTGACCAACAAGGGGTAATTTTAGGAAACTAATATTTGAAATATCCGGGAGCATGGATTGAATGTGTATGTTTCAATTTTTATGGTAATTCTAAACAACGTGAATTTTTAATTTTAGTGGAATTTGTTCAGTAGTTTTCGGGATAAAAGGCATTAGGTAACCGGGTTGACAAACTCTCCTTCTCAAACATTCAAGGGCAATTACACTCTTTAAGCTTAATTATAATTGGCCAAGTATTAAAGTCTAGTGCTTTCAGTAAAAAAATCAAAAATTTATATCATCAATTAAAAATAGTGTGGAAATCGTAATTAAGAATTAGGTAATTTTAGTTAGGAGAATAGCTACAACTTCATGTATTTTTGAAAATCGTGAGAAATTAAAACAAATTTCAGTGGTAAATTTTATATACTACTCATGTTTGCCTGTACAAAGATTCGGCACAAGCAATACTTCTCGTGAAGACGCCCCAGCAAATATCATCAGTATTCATAAATCTCGAAGTAATCTTATACCAGAAATAGTACTGATCTACTCTGCTTTTTACATCATTGATGTCGTGCATGCATTTATCTCACTCGTCCATATGAAAAAATATCAAGTTTGCATTATTGCTGCCTCCGGACAGATGTGATCGTTTGTTTGGGTAAAACAGATGATGTATTCTATTGTGTTGAATCCGCTGTAACAACAAAGAGAATATTTCCTTCGCACATTTCACAACAACAGCTTCACCAAAATCAGATGTTTGCCTTGACAACTATGATGTTTTTGTTTACAATTCGCAGTCGGGTTTATCCATAGTATTTTAATAATCCAAAGTCAATATTAACTAAATTTGAATGGGATACATAGGCTCAAATAACTTTCTAGAGACAACTGAACGCGCAATCAAATTCACCAACATTCAGTCAATGTGAGAAACATTTTGCGTGTTGAAAATTTTATTCATCAGAAGAGATAAAAATCCTTAACTCTTCTCTCAAAAATCTCATTCAAAGAAGTTTGGTGATATCTGACTAGTTTGCTTTGATGCGGAACTGAATAATTTTTAATACATGTTATGATTTTTAAGTGATTGATTGTGATCTATATATGGGGAATAAATACCAAGTCAACTCGTCCAAATCGGATAAAGAGCAAGTGGCTACTTCAACCAAGACAGGGGCTAAAACACCGGTGCCTTTGCTGAGTGCTACTGTTGGAACAGAACACTGGTAAATATTCTAAATTACAGAGTATAATTTAAACGGATTAGGACGTATAAAAATTAAGAACGAATGCAATCGATATTGTGCATAATGTATTTCACACGTGCTCTAAAACATTTTAAATGTTTGGACATTAAAGATCTGAAATCATGCCGAGATGTGGGGAACAAGCCTTGGATTCTCAACTCAGAAAACGCTTGGTGGTCCCAATTAAAATGAAATTTTAAAGAAGTGACGGCACAACACAAACAATCATGGATTAACTTAATGGAACTTAATTTTCTTGTTAAAACCAAAATTTCCTTAAATAATCTAATTCATCTTACTCGTAATTTCCAGTGTAGTAATCACAATATTTGAGCAAATTTATTCTGGGCTCTTGTCAGACTCAAGGATAACTATTTTGTGTTAAATCTTACTTTTTACATGTGTGTTCTCTGTTGATCAAAACACGCTGTATTTAAGTTTAAAAGTTGTAATATCAGTTCCATAAAGTTCATGGTTCTTTGGAAGCATTTTTCATCACTGGGTTGTCAGTTTACAATTGAGTAATTAGTAAAAGTTTAGCAAGATGAGACGTACCAAACAGTCAAAATCATTGAAAGAACAAGATCCGAAGGATAATGTGGAGGCGGAGAGAGAAAATGAAGCACACAGCGCAATGTTAAATGATGTTGTAAGTTTGTGTTAATAATCAGTTAAAACATTAGGAGTAACAAATTTAATCAACCATTAGTTGCTGATAAAAATATACCATTATAAATTCCATTATTATGGTTTCACAGGTGCTTCAAAACATTTTCAAATATTTGAGCTACAAAGACCTCAAGTCGTGTCGGAATGTGGGGAACACAATTTGGCTGAGAAACTCGAAAAAGGCTTGGTGGTCTCGCACAAAAGTGGTTTTTCAAGCGGTAACTGGGGTAGCAGAGGAAATGAAAGATTACCTGAAAGAAACTGAGATGACATCAAACGCCACAAACTACAAAATTGAGTCCATCGAGGAAATCCGAATGTGCGATTTCAAGTTCTTTTGGGATAGTCTGGGAAATTCCATAAAATATTTGGAAGTTCTATGCTTCACTCTGAAATGTGTGGATTCCTTTCGCCAGCTCGTTTTCACTCAGTGTCCAAATCTGGAAAAATTGTGCATCAGGAGTTTCGGGAGAACTGGTACGAAACCTTTGGAACCCGTGAATTACGAGAAGCCTGAGTTCGGAGAACAAAAGAATTTAAAGTTTCTGAAGACTGAATTCGATTGGCCCGTGTCAGGGATGGAATTGCTATCTCATTTTCCAAATTTGCAGGTACTAATACGTTTCAGTAATTCCTTTATATTTTTCAACCTCCGTCCAAAAATTTAAGAACAAAATATTTATTTTCAAATTTATGGAATTATCCTTTCTTGGTCGCACTTAAAGCCAGTGGCTTGCAAGAAGTTTTTACGTCATTTCCCAACCTATCAGAGTGTGACCTGAGCATTGTATTTACACTTTATTAACAATATTTGTCTAAATTTGATTTCTTAGGCCTTAAAGGTAAAGGATCACCAGGGGGACCTTTACAGGGTGATCTCAATGATTCGTCAACACGACTCCAAGATGCTGAAGCTGAACCACATCGATATACATTCATATGCAAAACCTGACGATCAGTTCGTTCGTTCCGTTTTACTTGACCCGAATCTCTCTTTGGAGAAAATAGGCATCTGGTTGGAAATGTACACGCCTGAAACCGTTGACGACATTCTGGATTTCAATGCTAAATCCGTGAACGAGCTTGTAATCAGAGGAGACATAATCAGAAACCTTCCAAGTCTAAAACTGCCTCGGAAACCGCTCAACTGCTTGGATAAGTTTAGGATTTTCTCACACTCCTTACCTGTCGAATTTTTCAAGTATATTCCAAATGTGAGGAGAATGGAGTTGGATGGCGTTAAAATTGACAATTTATCCAGTACTCATCTAAATATGAGACTAGACTCATGCAAAGAGTTACGGTTAGGTATTCGTGGGAGACTGAGCGGCCAACAAAGCCCGGAATTAGCATTTCTCTGTAACGCGTGTCCGAATCTGGAATCAATTGAGCCTTCTGAACTCAACAATTTAAATTTTTCGATGATCTGTGAACGACTGACAAAACTCGTTTCTATCAAAGTCGAGTATGGCAGCCAAGTGGACGTTGTTGGGCTTCTGGGCTTTGATCCTGATTCCAAGACTGAGGACGGGAATCGGAATCCTAACATTACCAACTTGAAAGGTGAAAATATATTTGCCACAAAAGTTTTGAGATCTAAAATACTGACTTGATGTTGTTTGATTGAATACAGATCTACAATCAATTTCAATGAGTTCCAAATCTAGGATGGGCGAATCACGGAGAATTGAAATGAGGAATGCTGCTGTGATTCGTAAAGAACTGAACAAGTTACCTCATCTCAAAACTTTTAAACTCATAGGCTACAAGGTAATTTGGATATCATACTCTCAAGAATCTTTTATCTCAAAGTAAAATACTTACACTAATTCGTTTGTGTTTTTAGTTGAATAGAAGTACGATTTGGAAAGATATTTTCGCTAAATACTCAGATTAATGGATGAAGATTGGAGACTAAGTTGCTATCAATTAATTAAGACAAGACTCGTTAAAAATTCATGAATTTAGCTACAGGACTTATTGACGCACGCGAAGTGCACCTTTCATGTAATCTTTGAAAAATTATATTCGTGTTATGACATTTTGAAAAAAATGAATATTAATTTGAAAAGGGTATTCCTGTTTTGCTACCTACAATTATACGAGTAATTTTGATACAATGGTGCCACTTGATTGAATATATTTTGTGGTCCACCTTTAAGCGTAAAGCAACTGAGAAACAAGTTGTCGCTTACAGAAAACAAAATGCCTTTAATAATCGTCAAACGATTATCGCAGTTAAGGCCAGAATATCAATATGAGTAGTTCGTTGTAATTTTTCATTCTTCATCAATTTCCAAAGGAAGACTAGTAATATCAGCGAAGTTGAATCACTACAAAGTTTAATTACCGTTACCGAGCAATAAGTTTGTAAAACTTTCATTAATAAAACGAACCGGGATGATTAGAGAAGTCAGATTTGTGGTTAGTGACTAGTTCATGGGATTTTGTAAGATTTATGGAACTAAAACTGCCAATCTTATAAAAAGGAAATCAAATAGAGGAGAGCTACATACTTGATAATCGCAAATAGTTATTGCCATAAATATTAGCCTTACAATTAGTTCATATTCAATTTGATTATACTGGCGTCAGCACAGTGGTCAGAAAAATGGTATACTAGGAGAGTGATCTGCAGTTTTCGTCTTCTGCAATGATCAGAGCACCCGTCCCGCAAAGTCTAGGATTTCTTGCTCCCACGTTTGAATCCACGGATAAGGCAACTGTTCTCCAGCTCCTCAAAGTCGGGTCGAATAAATTGGCCTGGCTTCTCCGGAGGGAACTCGTCGAAATTTTAGCACCGCAGTTCAAATTAAGCGCTTATATAGCAGAAGAAATTTTTTAAGTATAGAATCCTTAGGTGCTAATTTGGAATCAGTTAGTATTTCCTCATTAACCTCCTTCCCATAAATTAGATGAGTTCAATGTCCGGGGACGTAAAGTGTACGTACAGGCCCCCGAGTCTCATAAATTGTAATAATATTTTAATTCACATTAAAGAGTTTGGCATGAGCAAGAAGAACAAGGACATATGCACAGCTAGCATCCAAACTTCCTTTGTTCTTTATTCACATTCACTTTCACCCAATCTTCCTAAACAGAAGCATTCCATATATACACGGCGGTAATGACAACACAGAGAGTTTGTTTTCACCAAATATCTCCTTAAAAGCTTGTTGACAACAACAACAATTTGTCTAGTAGAAAAAACAGCTCTCTTGTTATCATCAAAATTAATCTAAATATTCTTTATTTTACCAGCGTTTCCCTCTGTTGTTTTCCCAATTTTTGAAGAGATTTAGTCTTATCAGTTGCCTATGTTCACGATAGCTTCTTCAAATGCGTAAATAGTGAATTTCTCTTGATCAAATCACCAGCATTTACATAATTATGAACGATTTTGGGCTCAGTTCCATAAAACGCAGTGTTCTTTAAGCGTATTTTATATCAGTAATGTTTCAAGTTACACATTAGTCGTTTTGAAATCATCCTAGAAAATATAATCTCATGAGCAAAAGGCAATCAAAATCATTAAAATGGCACGATGTACTCAAAAACGTGGAGCCGGCGAGAGAAAATGAAACACCGAAAGCATCGCTAATTGACGTTGTGAGCAATTAAAAGCTAATCGTATATTAAAATTTACTATTAGTTTCATTTGTCAAAAGCAATAAATTGAGCTTGTCATTAATTGTTGTCATTAATATCCTGTCAATTTATCACAATATTCTTTCACAGGTACTTCAAAACATTTTCAAATATTTGGACTACAAAGATCTCAAATCATGCCGAGCTGTGGGGAATACTGTTTGGCTAAGAAACTCAAAAAAGGATTGGTGGTCAAAAACAAAAATTGTGTTCCAAAATTCTGATGTAGCAGCAGACAAAATGAATAATTAACTCAACGAAACTCACATAAATTCCAGTGCCATCAACTATCAATTCAAAGTTTATAACCGATTTGGCGACAGATTGTGGGACAATTTCGCTCATTCCATCAAATCCCTACAACTCAGGGAATGCAGCTTTCCAACCGTGGATGCTTTTCGGCAACTCATTTACACAATGTGTCCCAATCTGGAGAGATTGACCGTTTATCCTGTCAATATTGAAGCAGAGACTGAAGCCGAGGAACCCCAGGAATATGAAAACCCGAAATTTGGACAACATAAAAACCTAAAATTTCTTGCAAATAGCTTTTGTAATTTTAAATGCGTACATTTCTGAGGTGGAATTTCGGTTTTAGAGGAAAATGAAATTACTCGCACTTTCTTCAAAGTAACGGCATTTTGGAATAAATTATACTGGCAGATATCAAGGCTAAAGGAAGCATTGGCGTCATGATAGTTTATCATTGGAATACGACAAAAGACAATAGAATATTAATAATAATTGCGAACGGATATTTGCACGTTTCCCTCAGTCCCAGTGAGGTTGCTGCATGCAATGCGTCATCTAACAGTCATGGCAAGTGTAATGTGTAACAATGCTGTTTCCAAAAGATTAACGTTCGCTTTGATCGAGAAGCATTAATTTTAGGCACTAATTTTATGTCTATTCCAAAACATGCGCCTTCTTTTAATTTTAATGGAATGAACCAGTAGTTTACGGGTTGACAAATTCTCCTTGTCAAAAAGCCAAAAGCAATTCCACTCTCTGAGATTAATTTTTAATGGCCAAGCGGTAAGGTCTAGTGCTTTCAGTGAAATATTCAAAAACTTATATTATCAATAAAAATAGTTTGAAATCATAATTAAGAATTAGGTAATTTTAGCTAATAGAATAGCTGCGGCTTAATGTATTTCTAAAACTCGTGAGAAATTAAAATAAATTTTAGTTGTAAATTTTATATACTACGCGTGTTATGTTGTGCAAAGATTCGGCACAAGCAACTGTTTTCGCGAAGACGCCACAGGAAATGTCATCAGTATGCCTAAATTCTCCAAATCATCTTATACGAGAGATAGAAGTGATCCGCGTTGCTTTTTAAATCTTTGTTGTCGTGCATGCATTTATCCCATATGAACAATGCATGCACAATATATGAAAAATATCCAGTTTGCATTATTGCTGCCTCCAAACAGATGAAATAGCTTTTTGGGTAAAACAGATGATGTATTCTATTCTGT
>JAQIXX010004421.1:0-16325 GCA_034700605.1 Willowsia nigromaculata
AAGGCTATCAAAGTATTCTGAAAGTATATTGATTTTACGCTGCAAGTGTCCTGGGGTACTTGCCATTAAAATCATGTCATCAGCAAATGCAAGTAGCTGCAGCTCAAAGCGGTGGTTTATTTTGACTCCAGCAATACCTGACTCCCTAAGGACTTTTTCTATATCAGATATGTACAAACTGAAAATCAGAGGGCTCAAAATTTCACCCTGCAACAAACCCTCAGTTAAATCAATTTTACTTGTGGTTCCATGTTCTGTTCTAATCACTGTGTTAGAACATTCATATAAGTTTCGCAGAACATTTATTACTTTACTCGAAATTCCTAATTTGTGTAATTTGGACCATAATTTTGCGTGTGGGATTGACGGAAAAGCCCGCTCAAAGTCTATAAAGAGTGCATACATCCTGCCTTTCTTTTTGCCTATGCTAAGCTGTATTGCCGTTGACAAGTTAAAGATTTGGTCCGAACAACCCCGTTTTTTCCTAAAACCTCCTTGGCACTCGGGAATAATTCCCTTCTCGTCAGCCCACTCTTGTAGCCTAGACTGGATAATTTGTGTAAATAATTTTAAGCAAACATTTAATAAGGCAATTGGTCTATAGTTGCTAGGATTTTTATCGTCTCCCTTTTTAAACAGCATGACCGTCTCTGACTCTCCCCATTCGCTTGGAATAGACTCGTTCAACATGAATGTATTATACAATTCCAACAATTTTATCTTGCCTTCTTCTGGGAGATTTTTTAGAAACTCTGAACTTATTCCATCTTTCCCTGGGGATTTATTATTTGCCAGCCTTTTCAACGCTTCATTTATTTCAAAGGATTCAATGGGTTTATCTAATGCTTCTACCTTATTTTCACTGAAAAAATCTGAGATTAACTCTCTTTGGGGCATTATGGCACCATAAAATTTAATCCACTCCTCTTCATCTACCGCAACTGGCTTGTTTATCCTGCATTTAAAGCTTTTCACTGTTTTCCAGAAGTCCTTGCTATTTTTACAATCATTCAGCTGTTTTTGCTGTCCTAAGATATAAGCATTTTTCTTTTCGTTCAAAATTTTTTTATACATTCGCTTCTGCAGTTGATAATTATCCGCGTGCGACTCCCACTTACACTGTTTGGCTTTTTTCAGAGCTTGCTTGACACATTTTTTCTGTTTCCTACATTCACTATCAAACCAAGGTTTTGATGAGCTTGCTTTTATCAATGGCTTCTTACTCATTCCTGCCACACATGCAGATTTTTTAATCATGTTTACAAAATCATTATAAGACCTACATTCCCCACTACATTCTGCGACATTTTGTTGGTATGTTTCTGTCATCTTCTCATTCCATCTAATTTTAGTTTCAACATTTAGGGTTTTAAATTCATGAGGATATGAGAAAGTGATTACACATGGAAAATGCGAGCTTCCTACAATATTTTTGACTTCATAATTTTGAAATTTACTTAAACAATTGGATTTCACAAATGCCAAGTCTATAACGCTTTGGCCTTGCCCCCCTACAAACGTGAAGTTTCCATCGCTATCATTATTTGATCTACCATTTAAAATTATTAGGTCATTGCAATTTACTACTTCCATAAGGAGTTCTCCGCGCTTATTAGATATTTTATCCATAGATGTTCGCGTACTTTTAATGTTGGCTGAGCCATTTGCGGATGCATTACTCATTTCTGTCCATTCAGCTATGCGACTATTAAAATCTTATATAATATTTAAAATACATTTTTGTAGATTTTTTCCATATTCAGCGGTGTAATCATGCTTTCTTACTATAAATATATTGGTAGCTGACCTCAGCTGTGGCGACTTCATGAAATGAACGATTGTTTAATGCGAAAGAAACTGAAAGCCGTGAATGGTCAGCAATTGGAGCCGGTAGTTCCAAGTTGAAAATGGTAAAGTAGAAGGGTAAGTTGAACTCTTAGGCGAATCAGCAGCAGCATCATACATAGATATATATTTTTCAGAGGAGCAAGAGGTAAATGACTGCAGAGCGTATTTCTTTTCTTCAAAATTTGTGCATTTTTTTACATTTTAAAGTTTCTTGCTCCTAAATTCTGCAGTTTAATCATTTATGTATCATTGTTGGCATTTGTGCAATCATGAATTCTGTATGCAGCGCAATTGTAAGAAAACGTTTCCCTAGGATATTACAACTTCTATCATCAAACACTTCACAGGTTCACATAAAATTCATAAAAGAATTCCAGCAACTAAAGGTGGAATGTTTCTACCAAAATTTGTTTCATCTCATTTGTGCAGATAATGAGTGCCAGTGCAGGTGAATACAAAAACACTATTTTGCAATGTAACCAGATAAGAATTTAACATTCAAGTTTCCTTCATTCGTTTTTTATTTGATATTATGTAGTTGTTATAGAAAAAAAATGCACACAAGATTTTTTAGTGGAGAATACAAATGTGTAGGTAGTGGTAATGTTTGAAATTCTCATTTATTTTGTAATTGTGCCTTATTATGAAAGTTCATGGATTTTGTAAGGAATTAATTTTTAGTTTCTGCAAATTTGCTGTTTCTTATATAAAAGAATGAGGTTCAAAAAAGATGTTCTATTGAACTCTTCTAATGTTCTAAGACGGAGAAAGGCATTTTATGTTGTACACATTACACTCAAAGCTCACAAGTTGTCCCCAAAGCTGCTTCAGTAAATATTCCGAAAAGTAGTATTATCAAATTGTTTGGTTACGGAATGCTTACAATGAAATTTTCTTACTAAATGCCCCAAAATGTGCTTTCCTACTGGAAATGATTTACTTCTTTTTCATCATATAGTATAGGTGGTTTTTGTTTCACATTCAGCGAATTTTTTAAAAATTCCGATTTCTATTCACAGAATTCTGTAGTTTAAAGCAAAATGTATTGACACAAGCGTGAAGTACTGTCTAGCCAAGCTTAAATTATTGTGGAGCATATTAAAAATGGGTGTGTGTAAATATGACGTTGCGTCACAATTTTTACAATTAGCACGCATGGTTTTCATGAAATAATACAAATTTCACCATTGTTGTTTAGAAATGATTCACATACTTTAGACCTGTATCCTATGTTTTCTTCAAGCTCAAAACAAAGCATGTGTCCATCCGCAAAAATTGATAAAACAAGTTCATGTAATGTCATGTTTTATGTTCACAGAAATTCATATTTTGTTTAAAGTACTACTGCGACCAAAAACATGCATTTTGCTGTAAAAGTAATTTTCCTTCATAAACTTTGTGGACTAAAATGTTACACAAAAATAGCACATGCAGGAGTCGTTGGTCGCATTTGCCAGTTTTAATTGCCTCTGAAATCTTCTTGTCTCTTTATACTTGGTAGCTTTAGGTACTGTAGTGACGAAGTAGAACAAATTTGTCACCATAAATTTAAAATTTTTGAAAGGTGATATTAACGTGAGGTAAGTGGATTTTGAAGCACGCGCATGACAGTGCCGTTGTTGAAAACTTTATAAAACCTGTGTATATGACATGCCATACACAAAGTTTGTCAGCACTTATGGTATAACTTAAAACTTTTAAGTTAAAAGTTTGGAAATTGTTTTTCTAATGGTATTTCTTAGAACCTCACCGAATTATCACCAAATATGACCTTTGATGACCTGGAAACTTGTCAGCATCTATATCCGGGAACCTACATGTTGTAATGGTTACAGGTATGTACATTTTAGTAGGTGCAGTGGGAAAGGCAGAAAACGATGTATTATTATTTTAAATGAAAATAACTCCAAATGAATTTTCTTGGTAAACAACAAAAACTTCTGGAAATGTATGAATTTTGCCTGGAAGTCATTTTCGTCTTTGATAGACTTGTTTTGTCTATTCCGACCTACATTTTTTTTTAAAAAAATGTGTTTTGTATTGACCAAAAATTGTTTATTTTCACTTATTTACTGCTTACTTCTAAAATGTCATTCGCAGGTCATAAATGTTATGGTTATTTTTTATAAAGGAAGTATCTTATCTTTGTGATAGTTTGTTCCTTAAAAGTAAACAAGAAAAAATTGCAATTTTCAAATTGTATTAGTTGATCTCAAGGTTTAAGAAGAACTCAAAGTAATTGTTTAGAAAAATTAAATATGTATTTCTCCAAGTATTTATTGACATGTTTGCCTTAAAGATTTCAATAGCAAGTTCACATTCATCATGTAAGCATCTGTGTTCTACAAACTGCAACCACATGCAATTTTGTTCATTCTCTTTCCCTGCATTAAAATCAAATTGAAAATTAAAGATTATTAGGCTTCTAACATCTGCAAGTCACCTGGAAGAGATTGACATCTGTTCCTTTACTTTTAATTATTGCTGCTTGTTGTTGAACCTACAAATTTTGTAGAGGTCACTTACATTCTAACTACAAAGAAAGCACTTTCTTTGGAGACTCGTCTAGATGACACACGTGCCGATCTTGTTTTGACTACAAAGTTCTTAGAACATAAACTTCCACAAATTTCATGTAATTAAGCTTGCAAGTTTCTCTTTTACTGTTCTTGAATGTTCAGTTGAATTATTAATGTCTAGAGTGTCCCTCTCGTTCAACGGAGTAAACAGTTAAAACCAACACCATTGGAACTGTGTTGTGTAATGTTTCTAAAACGCAAACAATAGTCACAACGAATGTAAAATATTTTACACTATTAATCATGCATGTTTTTAATTAAGGATATCTTAGAATAATAGGAAAATGAAAATATATATGTATACTTTGCTTATATTAAAATTGTTTGGTTTGTTAACAGTCTGTACTGTTACCACATAATATGTAGAACGCACGTTCATTGAAAAGAAATGTTTTTATACATTACACCTTGTGATATATAAAATTAAAATATTTTGTTTTGGAATCACGAAAGTACAATGACAAAAATTTACAACTATAAAAGTAGGTAAACTGTTACATTTTAATTGCTAGTAATATTTACTTTTCTATATGTAACTGCATATTATTGTATTCACGAACTTAAATGTCGCCGGTAAGTATTTTCAAATATGGGTGCACATAGGAGTGGAAAATGTTACTGGAATTCACTAACAAACCTTCTTAAGATTGGCAATTACGGTCTCATCACTTACAATCTAAGTCTTACTCACAGTCAGTGGACTTAAATGTATCGGAAATAGTTTGTCAAAGACAGAATAAAGTTAAAGATCAACACGTAAAAATGCATTCCAGAAACAATAAAAAGTACACACGACACCAAGTACCCCGTCACATTTTAAATTTTAGTCTAATTTGGGGGAAATATGTATTCACTGTTAATGTGTTTTATTTCTGATGAAATATTCTGGAAAAGGTGGTTTTCATCTCATTTTCCCCGAGTTTCTTTCTAGCACGCTTTTCTTGGCACTTATGGACTATCTCATAAATCGTTATGATTCAAGACGACGATTATTTCAACAGTTTGGACAAAACAAAGTGTGATGCTTAAAAGCTAACATGCCTTGTAAGATCCTACATTATGGTCAGTCGAATTTCATACTTTAAAACAAATGTAACTTTTACAGTAGTACCCTAATGTTTCTCGTTTATGATGGTTGCTTCTACTGTAATGAGCAGAGTAAGAGGACATATGCAAGAAAATTGTGAAAATATGCATGCAAATATGCACGAAAAATCGGCAAAATAGGACATAAAATAGGACTAATTTTCGCTAGTTTTTACGCTATTTGCATGAAAAATCGGCAAAATTGGACAAAGTAGTACAAATTTTAGCCAATTATTACGCTATTTGCATGAAAAATTAAAAAAACATGACAAATTTTGCCAACTTCTACTTTTAATATGCACATTCATAAGGATATCATTTCACTAATACGATGGCATACTACAACTCACATAAATTGTATGTTTACGTACATAAATTTGTGCAGATATAAAAATACCCATAAATTTTTCTGGAAAAGTGTGTCCTATTTTAGTTCAGAAATGTCTCAAACATGACAAAAATGTCCTAAAATGTGAGCATATATGCTAAAATACGACAAAATATTTTTTTAATCCCTAAAATATGCATGTCCCAGGACCTAGCTCAAAAAAGTCCAAAATAGGACAAATATTACATATATGCAAGCATAAAACGATTTGTTTCTACATGATTCGTTCATATGTCAAAACATTTTGTGATGGGCAAAGGAATAAAGAATAGGACAAATCCTGTTTCCTCTTACTCTGGTAATGAGCATACACTAGCGAGCTGGGCTGACAACGAATAATTCTCCTTATTCACGTGCAAATTATTTGATCAAACGTGACTAGCACACAAAACATAACAAAAATATTCGAAAGAGATCAAATTTGTAGTTTCTTTTATCACAGCCGGAATCTTCACAGGTTTTAAATGCTATCCATAACCATTGTAGGTGAAGTTGTTACTATCAACGGAGCCGAAATGCGGTAACCGAGTATCCCATTTA
Source organism: Willowsia nigromaculata (assembly GCA_034700605.1). NCBI lineage: Eukaryota > Metazoa > Arthropoda > Collembola > Entomobryomorpha > Entomobryidae > Willowsia > Willowsia nigromaculata. The sequence continues at coordinate 6,442 of JAQIXX010004421.1, forward strand.
TATTTTCAAATAGCGCTAACCAAAACCATCTCTCAGGTTGTTCTCAGGAATTGTTGAGCGCATATTGTCACGTGCACGTACGCCTAAATAAGATTTGTAGCGTGCGGGTGTCCAACTTTGGATGAGTCATAAGCAATCCAGCAATCGAAATCTGAAATATAGATTGGCATGAAATGGTAAGTCACCTTTTAGTCTCTATTGTCAAATACACTTATTGTTAGTTAGTGTGGTAACAAAATTACATAAATGTTTAATGTACGGTGATAAACAAAGCCGAGCCTGTCACCAGTTTTTTACGGTGAGTGTAGTGTCCGTGAATCTGAAGAATATGCTTTTGTAATACTTTATAGATGGATAATTGTTACAATTTTGATGAGATTTCTGTGGATTCAATGTAGTAATTACTCTCCTCTTGCAGTTAACTCGAAATAGATGTATAACGTTTCAAATTGTAAGAGTTTTTTGAAGTAAATGATGTTAACATATATCATGTGAGTTAAGGATATATCTAATGTTTTACCTAAAAAAAAGCATGATCACAAAAATTAATCCTTCAAATAATAAGCAAGTAATGTTAAGGTATATTAAAGTTGCCTTCAAGAAAGCTTCATTAAATCATTTATGCTTTTTAATTCGAAATGTAACCAGAACTCATAGCTGACATCTTCAACCGTTTAGCTACAAAACAAGAGGGTATTGTAGACTAAAAGTTGGAGCGAACAGTAAAGTCAGACAGTTTGAGATAGGTCCTCAGTCTCAGTTGACATGTCCATGTAATAACAACAGTTGCTGTTCAATTAGCCTTGATTTTGTCTCATTTTGGTGGTGATAGTGCTGTCATGTTACGATTGTTAAGAATCTTCTGTTGTTTACTGTAGCCCACTATTTTTGATTACGAAAAATATGCACAACAGTTTCAGCATGTGTGGCTTGCTATAACATAATACATAATTTTTAAAAAGAAAAGTAAAAGACCAAGCAAGTCCTAATTTAGTTTCTAAGAATTTTAATTGTCCCTCGTCTCTCTTTCTTCCTGCAGATTCCCTGTGGAACTCTTCAATTAAGTGCCTTGTTATATTTCCTTACTGATGAAATTTTCCAGAAATTAATTAAAGGCTTCCAGCTTAATACACTCCCCTTGTTTTCTACTTGGGAATTTCTACTAGCATTTCAGACACTTGGGAATAATTTCGTTAGTGCAGACATTTTAATGCATCGAATTCAGATGCCATGAATTTGAGTAGTCTACAATGTCATAAGATTCAGTATTTTTCATCGACAATACGACACGTTCCATCAGCTCTGTCAAAATTATTACAGGGTGTTTGGAATAAAGCAGATTTGTAACGCATGGGATATTTGAACCAAATACCTGGTAAGTATGCATCACAAGAAGAAGGAATCTAGGTTATCCATATTCTTCACAACGAGTGCGGGGGAAAGACACTTCATTCGTTTGTTTGAATATTTCCACTTATTCAGTTGCATGCAGCTTACAGCTTGTAGTGGTGAAAGCACGTTTACTATAACGTGTAAAGTTGACAGGCACACGCCAAACATTTGAGGTATTTGGTAAATCCTGGTGCCACAAACCACAATTGCTTATACAAATGCATATGTGAATTTACCGTTTGGTGTTTATTCAATACAGTTTGCTTTATTTTACAATTCTAACCCATTTTAGTTTCAACCACATATGTTACATGATTACAATGGAGTCTACGGCTAAAAGGAGTCTGGTGGGATTGTAAGTAGTAATTTCCCTCTCTATTATCAAACTCACAAGTCTTTTTCTTGGAAAAATCATGAAGCATGGTGGTAAAATACTTTAGTTATATGAGTGTATACTTGACGCTGATAATGAATCCAAATCTATTCACATTTTTAAAGTGTAGTGTCATTGGTACTGAAGGGCGTGCTGTTTGGCAATTGGTTTTCGTACACGTGGATAATTGTTAGGATTATACCTTTTCGTCACCTTATTTCTCAGTGTGGAGGCTCTAAATTTACCGTTTCTGGCTCTTAGAGCTGAAAAATTGCGAGTTGGTGACAATTCCGGAATATAAGGGTCATGAATCTAGAGGAAAGTATATGTTTGAGAATTCATTAGTCGTTTCTTATCTAATTCATTTATAGAAATACTCAATCATGTTTCAAATGTTTTGCAATATTCTTTTTGGGCGACCATGGGCTTTTTTGGACCCAACATCACTACGTGATTTTGGAGGTAATGTGTACTTTACACAATCCACTGCAATTGCAATACAATGTTTATGTACAATACAATGGCTTCCATCTCTCATAGACATACGCACTATCTCTGTTTACGTGTGTTGGAATGCACTCAGTCATTTCTCAATTTACACTTTTATCTTGAGATTCATCGCCCTCATATTCCAGAAATGTCACCTAATCGCTATGATTCGGCTTTCACAGCCAAAAACGGTAAACTAAAAGCCCACACTGAAAAAAAAGTAACGAAATTTTTTTACTCCTATACCTGCTCTTTATAGTAGTACCTTTGCTCATGAGATTTGGCTGGAAGTATATGTAAACTGCTTTAATTCAAGACGTGTTGATACAAGTAAATATTGATTTGCTCATTTTTAGGTACAATATAAGATTGATACTCCTCATATTCTGCATAACACTAACTGTAATTACTACAAAACGAAATGATTGTTCAATGCTAAGAAATATTAAGTTTTCCTTCACATTATGACCTATTACAGTGTTACCTTTAATTTATTAAAAATAAAAGCAAAAGAATTTCATAAATGGTGTTTACTGTTAAAATGCAAAACGAATTCGACTGATGTGATGCAACAAGGATTGACAGTATATTAAATTAATACAAGGGATAAACAAAGGTAATAGTTCTAGTCGACATATCAATGTCATTCTTTGAGTTTTCATTAGCCTTCACTTATTTTGACGGCAGGCGTGTTGACATGTGATATTTGTTAGGAACGTTTCGTTTCGTGTTACCCAGAATTTTGAAGACATACACAATGGGAAAGGTTCCACACATGCAGTTCGTTGTACAAATTATTTTCCCAATGCGTAGAAATATAGAACAGATTATAAGCCTAAATAAGATAATTTTTCGTAATATAGTGTTGCCGTTTGTTAGTTCTACGTCCTGTTGATTGTTCTGAAGAGGATATTCCATTCAGCGCTTTATTAAAGTTAGTTGACGATGGAATTCTAAAGAATATGAAGAAACTTTCAGCTCAATGAACTCTGTTTGCTTTCGAGACAGACAGTTTCCCTTAAAGATTTTTAGCGAATACATTCTGATGAAATACATGCTTTAAAGTTTATATTGGCATTTTTTATTTAGGTCACTACAGGCTTTGTCAGCCCTTTCAAAAACATAACAGGATATTTCACAACTATTGTTTTTGAAAATGTTTAGTTTATTCATTACATAAATATAAGCATTTTAAGACGGTGTAAAGATCAATCCATCTGTATTGAAGGAAACTTAATACGCTTGTCTGGTTGCAGGCACACGTGTATTATAGTTGACCAACTTTACATGTTGTAGAATTACCCAAGTAGAATCTTTGACTTGACTTTCCAGACAGAGAGCTTCATCATTTTAGAGAACATGATGCATGATGAAGTAGAGATAGTATGAACATCATTCAGATGTTTCATATCAAAAGATTCATTATGTTTACAAATGTCAGCCTTTTGTTTGTCCACGTGCCATTATCTCGGTTTATTACGACTACAGGTCACCGACCAAACTAGAAATACCATGAAGAGCTTTGATGCATGAAATTCATATCTATATTTTTCTTTGTGTTTCATTCTTTTCATGATCACAAAGTTTTATAGAAATTTCCATCTGAATGCTTCAACATATATGGAAGTAACATTAAACACCTTTTTTACGCTTTCAAAGAAACAAAATACAGTTTATAAAAATGAAGATACTCGGGGTCAATACATTGCCGTTTAAAGCATTTCAATTGTATCCATTACTAATCAAGTCATTTACACGTTAAATAAAGTAAATCAATCAATATATGGATGTGATAAACCTATAAAACGTAAAATGCAACTTTTTATTGTACAATATACATATTGTTCTGCATATTTAGTCGTATTTAAGACAAGAAATTACAATATGTATGATAGGTTAAAGTCCTATTTCACTTTAAAACTTGTTGCTTTCAATCCTGAGTGAGTTCACACGAATATTAGGAGTATTGTGCATGAGTAAAAGATGTGCATACAAAGCGAGTTGAGTATCTTTACTCATATACATGTTTATTTATACCATTGAGAAATGTACTAGATTAAATGTGAAATTGGTCGGATTCTAAAATTTTGACAGTATTTACTTTTTTATAAATGACTATTTTGTTGCGATAATTTTTAGAGTGCAATCGTGTTGAATTTATCTGTTTAAAGGTCGGCTTATTGTACACATACATTTGATAAAATGTTAACTAACTCTATTATAATATTTGTTAATTTATTATCATAGTCTGAAGAACCATAAATTAATCATAAATTGTCAAATCTTCTAACAATTTTGACAGCTGGGATCTGCCTGAAATATTTTCCGTACTTTAGTATAAACTTCTTAATTAAGCTATACATATACATTTTTCCTCCCTATTTTGAATGGTGACAGCAGTCTAAACAAACATTAAACGACATGTAGGATATCTTGATTTCATGTAAATGATAGCATTACGTTCCGTGGCCTAAACGAAAGGAACATTGACCCAGCGTATATTGGTGTTGGGATATGCTTTGTCCAATTTTCATTTTTATAATGTGCCAGCAAAAACTTTATTTCATTCCAATTCGAATTGATAGAAAAGGAACATTTTCACATCATGAAAAATAATTAGTAAACAAAACGAGAGAAGAGGATTCAAAACAGCAAGAAACATTCTACAAGTTTTTCCGTCCACCTGTTCTCTACTTATTTCAAATTCTCTAAAGCATGTGAAAAATGATTAGCCTTGGTCTGGGTTAGAGCATACTGCGCATTTGAGATGAAGAGGCCTACCGCGTAGTTTAAAAAAAAATAAGAAATTTAAAATTTAAATATAATTTGATGACAAGAATACAAAAAGAAAAACTTTTACAGATATGCCATGCTAGTTTTGCATCAGGTACAAAAAGACCTTGATTATATGCAAAAACAGTAGTACGTCTTTTCATATATTTAAAGGGTATACTTATGTAGACATCTCAAGTATTGGAAATTGCAAATCTCAAGGGAAATGTAAGCCAAATTCTCCGAAAATGGAATTCGAGCGTAAACAAAAAGCTTATGCTGTCAATTTGGCTAAGTGGTTATAAATATCATAAAATTTATCATTTCCTGTTTCCTTATAAAATACATGAATATTTAAAACAAAGTAGCGTTTTAAAAACTCATTTTTTCATTCGAAAACAACAAATCTCAAAATTTTTTGCACAGCTTATTTAGTTTCCGCTAACATGGTATGTATCTACCGTAAAATCTGAAATAGACGTCCCGACCTCTACGGTCAAAATCAATTTTTTTGGTCCGTAGACGCCGGGCGTTTATTAAAGGGGGGCACGTTATTGAGGGGGGCGTCTATTTACTCCGCCAACTTTTCATATGAAAAAAGTTCTAAATTATCCTCTTTGTGATGCATAAATATAAGATAAAAACTAAGATTTCCAAATACATAATATTGTATGCTCTGTGTGTTGAAAATACACATCTAAGGCAAAAGAGATCAAATACTGTGTTTTATAGTAAATAAAATGCATACATACATACGGTTGTGCATGTAACACTTCTCAGTAGTTTCATTGAGGGGGTGTTTATTTACTCCTTCAACTTTTTAGTCCATAGACGCTATTAATGGGGGGCGCGGGGCGCGTAATACCGGAGAGGCGTCTATTTTAGATGTTACGGCATATCGAAATAATAGGACTTCTTTTATGTATCAGGCAAGAACTTTTTCACTATCAAGACCATCTTTATGAAATTCCATATCAATTCGTGTTAACCTTTATGTTACCTTCAGGAAAAAAAATTCGAGGAGACAACGGACGGACTTCCTACCAACCCAATTTCCAATGTATTTGATAACCTATATTGAAACTGATGCAACAAAATTGAGATGATTATATTTAATAAACGCGATACGAAAGTAGATAGGAAATATTTTATTTTCATGAGCAAAAGCTATGTTTTTTAAATAATCGTTGCAATTTATATGAGTTGTAATATTAACGGTTGAGCGGCTAAGTAATTGGTTTAAAGTCTACCAAATAAGTACACATGTAGAAAGTCAAAATTAGGTTGGGCTGAAGAAAGTTGTTAAGCAATTCATAACAAACTGTGAGTCTGATGCATACGTCTTTATTTCTGTAATTAAGCACATATTAGCACTAATTATCAATGTTAAAAATTGTTTTCAAAATAGCACATATAATAAGCATTGCCTGCTGATTTACAATTCAGTAGCAATAGTATTTTCTACAACACTGAAATTCTTATTCTGTACAACAAAATTCATACATTCAGTAGTATCAGTAAACAATTCACATAAAGCTCTGTTTGTACATTTCTTTGCACTGCCATGAAATCCATTCACAATTAAAGTGTCATGAGCTTGGGCATTTTTGCAATGAAGAGATTTGCCACTACTGACAGAATTCCTGTTTCGTCTTAAAGTACTTCTTGTTGACACTGGAGCAACATGAGACGCAGCTCCGGTAGAGCCAACGGTGAAAGCACCATTTGTAATGGTTGCTCTAAACACACTATTTCTTACAATTGGATTTTGTGTCCGGTGAATGAACGGGACCCACTTTGGCAACAGCGACTTAAACATCTCCCGAAACTTGCTGTTGAGGAATGCGTAGAGCACCGGATTTATGCTGCTATTCCAGCTACCAAGCAATTGTGCTACAGGCATAAGAATTTCATGGAAGTCGGATTCCCAGTCGCTCATATTTTTTGTAAATTTTGCCTTTGTCACAAGAAGATAGAGTGGAAGCCAACTGAGTAGAAACGCAAGTGTCACGATTCCCAACATTTTGCGAACATCATGACGGGTTTTGCGATGCATTTTCTTAATGGAAACTGCTGATGCAGAGTCCTGAGGAACTTCACGTTTGGAAACATTGCACCAAATGATTATATTTGAAATGGAAATTAGAATCAGGGGAAGACAATAACAAAACAAGAGATTGGCAACAAGAAAATAGATTTTTCCATACAACTCATTCTTCCACGTTTCCACACAATAGGAAACCCCATCAATTTTGAAGAAAACCACGTCGAAAATCACTGCCCACGGAAGTGTCAGTAACATTGCGATAGTCCATATTAGACACATTATAAACAAGGCTTGCCGCCAAGAGAGTCCTCTTGGTCGCTCTAAAGGACGGTAGATTGCTTTGCATCTGAAATTTATAGTAAAAACAAACAATATTTTATTTTGTCCTAGGAAATAACAGATAATGTAGAAAGTCAAACTTTGACACTGCGGCTGACCAACCTGTCAAGAGAAATTGCTGCCAACGAATATGCAGAGGCGCAGACAGAAACTCCTTGCACGTATGCCACACCTTTACACATTACCGAGCCAAGTATCCAAGCTATAATATTCATAACAAATCAACGTTTTGAATAGTCGTCCATTTCGTTTATTTTTATAAGAGATAGGTAAACCACAACCGAAAGGGGAAGATACATATAAAAAGTATTCTAAACAGGATTGTTCTTCCCAGGATTAGTTTCAACATGTAAAGCCCTTGTTCTAAATCACTCAAAAAGTTGTTTACGTTGAAACCTACATACCTATCTGTATAGTGAGAGAAAATATTTCAAACATATTCTGATTTGGTATAGTATAAATGCTGTTTTGTGTTTATGCATAAAGTATAGTATCAAAAATGAGAAAAATGTTAGACCAACACATATGATTATTAAAGTTTAAATCAAGAAAGCTTATGCTATTCAGCGTGGAAATAGATTCCCATGTGTACAATTTATTTCAAACCCTCCTTTGACCTTCAGAACTCAATCATGGTGCCTTGGGAAGCAAACTTCCGTTTTTAGAATATTAGGTTCATGCCATCCTAGTATAAGTTTTTCCTTACAAATAAAATTTTGGACCTACGTGTAAATATATTGGACACAAGTGTAGCCGGAACACAGAAAACTATCACGAATAAATCCGCCACAGCCAAGTTCATAATAAACATGTTTGTAACAGTCCTCATCTTCGGGCGTTTTATCACCACCAGGATCACCATACAGTTTCCAACAATTCCAATGATCAATATTAGCGCGTATGCTGCAACTAATGTAACAGTCCATCCAAAGTTGTGTCTGAGATACCGTTCATCCAGTATTGCCCAGAGATTATCCTGTAGATAGGAATAATTCATTCCAAGGTTTTCGGTCTCTTCGGAAAATGTAACCACCAACTGTTTACTATTAGCCTCTGCATACTCATCAGTGAAAGAATGATATTCATCTTCCACGTCGTGATCTCGTATTAAATTGTTAGTCTCGTTCCTCACATCCATGGTGTTATACTTCAAACTTTGACGAGTTATGTGTGTTCCATTTCTGCTGTCTACATTTTCTCTGATCTTTTAACATACAATAAAAGTTTAAACTGCAGTTTCATGTCTTTAAAGTACTCATGGTGTACAGTAGATAATATTGGCTTTGCGAAGAAAGTTACAACAAATTTTGGTCTAGGTTGATGCACAAATTCAATTATTACTAGGAAAAGTTTTTCATGTATGTTACAAATGACGCATTAGGCATAAGCTTTATTTACTGGTGATAAAAAAAGTTAAAGACAACTAGTTGACTAGGTTGTGCAAAAACATCACTTTAGAGTTCCTTATTTGATAATTATGTAAGGTGTATGCCTAACTTGGCAAAACTTTTGTCATGCATTTAAGTGAAATGTATGGAAGCGTACGTTTGCTACAAGTAACACAACTTTCCATGAGATTCTAAAAATAGAAAAAACTTTAGTTCATTTCGATCATTATTACTTCTTTTCGGGTCAGACGCCAATGGAAGTGGCTGACTGCTGGTCAAAGTTAATGTTCACTTATAAATGTTAGAATTATTCATATGTATCTCAAAACACGAAGAACTTTCAAACTGAGTTTAACATATTTTTACTCAAACATATTGGAAGTTTTGTGTTACCCCTTTATTTCTTCTAAAATACGGAGTAACAAGAAGGGTGTAAAGTTTATTTTGGCTTTCCATCGGCCACAAATATCAAAACAATTTTAACAACTTTTGCATTCAAAGGGATTGTTCGATTGCACTTGCAGTTTTGCAGTACCTAAAGTTTTCAATCTAAAACTGTGATAACTGATTCTTAGGTTTTTCCATGGACTAGAAATTTCTCCTATAAACCAGGTCGGAAGTGAAAACTTGTTCAAAAAAATGTGAATGCAATGAACCGTTTATTTCTGCTAGTGTTGTGTGTGTGTTCACAGGTAGAAAGTCTAGAAAGAACTGGTTGCTGCAAATAAAAATGAAATTTCTAAGAGGCAAGTTGAAATCTCGAGTGAGCGCGTAGAGGCATAAATTAGATGCAATGTTTTGTTAGGAAAGAAATACAGTTCTGCCGAGCATACGGTCGTCCTCACAAGCATCATCGCCTTCCCACATTTCCTCTTTATCTTGAACTCATATATTCTCTGGAGCCACAATGCTTAATGTATGATCATTTATTTATTAATACTGTTGTATGTGAACTCTAACAAGGCTAGGAGGCTTTTTCCTGACACTCCGATTTGCCCCAAATTTTACACGAAGTATCACAAGTACCTTCTGAATCAGCATGCAAAATTTCAGATCTCAACGCTCAACCGTTTTTGAGATTTGA
>JAQIXX010004422.1:0-16277 GCA_034700605.1 Willowsia nigromaculata
TAATTGATAGAAAACTATATTTACAAATTTCGTCAGATTTCAATGAAATTTGGCATATTTAGGCGTTTTGACGTACTAATTACTACCAATTAAGAATTAATTAACAAAACTTTATACTTGAGCTATATAGTTCAATAATTGATAGGAAACTATATTTACAAATTTCGTCAGATTTCAATGAATTTTGGTAATTCTATGTATTTTAACACAATTACCACTAATATTAAGTTTTCAGCCAAATATATTGAAATTTAAAATATAGTTTTCTATCAATTTTTGCTATATAGTGCTAATTTATTGAAAAATTGATGCATAATTACATCATAATCGTAATCTGTGTTATCGATTTAGTCTAAATTCTCAATTTAAGCTCATTCAGACAAGTTTCGAAAAAATATAGTTTTTTATATAAATTTTTGCTATATAGTGCTAATTAATTGATAAATTGATGTGTAATTACATCTTATTTGTAATCTGTGTCATCGATTTAGTGTATGTCTTTATTTTCAGATGATTAAAAATTATACACAATGCTACTTTTTGGACAGCCTTTTTTGTGATTTCATGACATGCATGAATGACCCCACAGAGTTAATTGCTCACTTAATTGTGGCAACAATTAAGTGTCATATCTCCGGTGCGCATCATTTCTAAAACTCCGTTCCAACGGGATTAAATTCTATACGGAGAGCTTCGCATTTGCCATGTAGAATTGACTTTTAGAAATTATGCGCAAGTTAATTAGGAGCAATTAAATTTAACACGTGAAAATAATTAAATTTAAAAATTTCAAAAAAAAAATTTTTTTAATTGCTCCCGCTACTTCTCTACTTCGGTTTGAATATAGGTTTGGACCCTTAAAAGTGAAAAGATTCGGTTGTATAACCCTTAATTGTCCAACTTTCATTAACTTTCAGAGAGGTTTAATTCATAGAGGATTTATGTATTAGTCGTAAAAAAAGATATTTGGCAATGGCTCAGTGGGCCGAGTTAATTCGTGATCATTGCGACAGTGATATGCAAAAAATAAAATATGGAGATGTTATGTTCAGACAGACAAAGCCTGGTGTGATTATCGTCGTGTTGGAGGCAGCCTCTTGTATTAGTTGCCAAAATTCGGATGGATGGAGCATCTGGCCACCATTGTGATCTATCTGCAGACTGGGCTAACTCTACTTTCACTCATCTAGTGAAGAAGTGAAGAACGTGTTAAAAAGCTAATATAGAAAACACACATATGTACGGTTTATTCCGTACGTACTCTAAGACATTCGCCTTCGGTTTTAGAACGTGAGGACTGGGGAGCAAGCTCGAAACTTTTCTCCCAGCATCTTAAGAGCTTTGGTTGATGCTGGGGTTAGGAAATATATAGAAGACATGCAATTTCATATCTCTGGAATAAAATAAAATTTCAACTGGTCTAAAAATATGATTGATTTCACAAAAGCCGCTTCCATTACCAATGAGCTCACCTGTCGGAAACGTTATAAATTTTCAAAGAATTCAACTAGTTCATTTGCTATTTTAATTTTTTTTGTTCAGTATTTCCTAAAACAAGTTTCTTACGAAGCGTTTTTAAATGTGCGCCAGAAAATTTTAATCTGGAAACCAAAGCATTTCAGCTCAAATCTAAAGCTGTGAAAGATCAGTGTGCGAAGCTGCATAAACATAACTTAACGAACTTGTAAATACTGCACACAAAATATTTTGGGCACTGCACTACAGTAATGTCAGTAATCCTAACTGATATACATAGATGTACATACATACCCTCAAGGGTTACATTCTCACGTATTTTTGATATAGAATAATGTTGACTTACAGATTTAAGGTAATGCAATATTTTGCTTAAGAATTTGAAATTGGTATGCTAAAATCAAAATTTTTATAGCAAGCTTGGCAACTTGGCATTGAAAAATAATAAACTTAATACATCGGTTAGTTTATCTCTGTAGGTTGCCATAATAAAGTATACAGAAGACTTGGAAAGAAAATATACAATTAGGAGTTAAAGATAAATGTACGATTAAGAATTTTCAGAAAATTTTGTACCGTTTTATATCATACAACATAAGCATTTTATTATTGACGGATATTGAAACACGATTTTAACTATCCATTATAATGACATGAATTTAAAATGGGTTTTTAGGATTTACACTTTTCGTTTAAGCAATTTATTGGAAAACAAGGCAACTTAAATCGTTTAGCGTAATAATCGTAGCGAAAAGTTAACATCAAGAAGACTATTATTGCCACAGGTTGTGTTAGCACTTGAATTTTCACCAGGGAATCGTGCAAAGGTGGTAAGTGAAATGATTCTTTGGATCCGACATCGATTGCACGGGAGGATTGTCTTGTGATTTGAAAATTGTTTAGAACTAAAGTCCTAGGGGAAACGACAAATGAGTCGGGGCAGAACCAGTAGCCGTTGTTTTATCGAGGAAAGTATCTGTGGAGGAATTTGGAACAAATCCACCTCTTATTAAAATTGTGAGGAAGCGCGGAAGCCCTGTGCTCCATTAAATACGGGAGAAGGGAAAGTGTCTTGAAAATTTAAACGAGATTATGAAGGTGGTCACAGACCTCACTCATCATTTATTCAAGCGATCATTTTCATTTTGTTACAAGAAAGTTCTCAATGGAGGGACTTCACTCCATCTTCATTCAAAAGTGCAGAACACGAGCAGTTGTGTCGTTATCGTTATGTAGAAGGCAGCCTCTCAAAACAAGAGCACTGCATTTTACAAAGCTCAGATGAAGATGGAGCATCTGGCCGACATTATGATCTCTCTGCCAAACAACATTCTCGAAATTGTGCAGCCTCCGAAACTTTATATCTTTTTTAAAACTTTATACCTTTCATACTGTTTTAATATTTTAAGAAATTACACAGGAAATGAGCTGGAAAGGGGCCGCTTATACTACATTGTTTTCAAACCTAATCGATAGAGGATTGGCATAGATTTTGTGCGTTTCTGGCCATTCAAGGTGTACTGGATTTAGTGGATTTTCACTGCTGCAAAATTCGAATTATTCCCTTGACAGTAACATTAGCATAAAAAAATTACTGATTGAATTATGAACCTTACTTACTTTTATCTAAATTGCGGCTAAATTTATTCATGTCACCAGCAATTAGAAGGCCCTCATGCTGTGGAGTTCCCTCTCGTCCTCCCGTACATTTCGTTATTTAGCATGTATGTTAATTTTGGTAATTTCTAAGAAGATAATTTCCTTGTCATAGTTTCCAAGATGGTGTCTCTATACTAAATATAATGAATTTCTAAAGGCCCAACTTCTTAGGCAAATATATTTTAGCCCAAGAAAGCTGGAGAATACAAGAACATTAGGTTTGGAGAAAGTAATTGTCGATAACGCAGACTCAAAATATGTGTAAAGGCTAAATCATATAATATTTTATTGTCACCAAAGGATATCGAACCATTCAAAATGAAACTACCATGGCGATAGCGTTGAGGAGTTGAAATTAGCAGCAGCATACAAAAACTCGATTGTATCCTCTTTCAGCGTACACACTAAACACTACAATTTTAGTCATATAAAATACCGAAAAATGTAACAGCTACTCTGTAACATGTTTACCGTGAAAAGGTGACCTTCAAACAAGGTGAAGATTATGCTCGATGTCACATGGGTAACCTAATGAATTATTCATAAGATGCATAATATCATAGTTTAAGCTCTTCACAGCTAGAACTGTGAAAGTTCTCTTATATTTGGTAGTTCCCATTTGCGCAATCATCCATCTAAAATACATATGCAAAGTATCCAATGTCAAGTAATCCATCATAAGGTCTGCCAAAGCACTACTTGATATGTAAATCCCCTCAGAGGTTCCTTGCTGTAATATATATTCTTTTACTTTTTTCTTCCAAGAATAAACGGGTTCAAGATTTCGAAAGAAGTGTGAAGTAAACAAATGCCTTAAAATTCGAAGGATGTTTCCTTTCATTTTATTTGAAAAAGATTCACATAACGTCTGGAATTTGCAATGCTAACAAGCTTAACATCTCTGTTGACGTGATACTTTGAGTTAACGTAAGCTATAATTTGAGGTGTCCTTTGAAGCAAAGCTAGAGATCTTGTTTGATTCAAACATCAAAAATGATTACCTCATCTCGTGATACTCTTACGAAACAGGTTACAACTGTACAACTATATAACAGGTAAATACACCTGGACAAACTTGCATGTAGTTTGTCCTTAGAAGTGAAAGCAAACAACGCTATATATTTATTTCATTTTACAAATTACCGAATATCTTCACTATTTAATATCATGAAAAGTAATTGTCTTTTATAAACATTGCATAAAAATACTCATTCAGTAAGTGGTCCTGGGTGGTAACAAAATGATTTCTCCAATGATAAGATATTAAAACTTGATATTTTACACAAATAGGTGGAAAACTTTTGTATTAAATATGTAGCCTCAAAGATTTGCTATACAAAAGCAAAGACGCGAATGCTGGTGTTATTGAAAGTAGAAAGGGATAATACATGAAAGCTTTGTGAGAATACTTTATTTTATTTTGGAACAATTAAGGGTGAATGTTTATTGCTACCGCTGTTTTGCTTGAACAAAAGTCTAATTCTATATATTGGGAATTCAAGAGCTCTTAACTTTCTGATCTCCAAAAGTTGGCTTTTATTGTGCCAAAGTCTAGGATCATGATTTAGAAATGGAGGGTTATAAAAGGGAGGAAATGGGCGGAAATAAAAATAAAGCTTCTTCCATTCTTTCACGTTTTACGTCTCTTGGCCAATATCCTTTATTTCAACCTTGTCAAGGAAACCATAGAAAGAAAATGATGGCTTTTAGGCTTACCATTCTTAATCCCAGAAATTGTTTTCTTCCTTTGTGAGATTGTGGTAGGTATAAAAATGGAAGCCAAACGGCGGCCTTCCAAGAAGTATTGATTTTCATTTTTATGTGGCTTTTCTTCCATTGAGAATATTTTTTACTTATGTTGGACCTATAGCTTAATTTTACTTCGAATTTTAGTATCATATACATGTTCCAATGCAATGTAAAACGATGTATTCCAAGTATTTGGTGTTCTTAGCGTCTCAAATCGATACTGACCTTTCAAATGCAAAATTTTAAAAGATGACTTGAGAACTTTAAAATATTTTAATCGTAAGTACAAAGTAGCTAATTTGACCAGAGTTAAAAATTTCTTTATTTTATTTCACCAAGCTATGATTGTGAAACCGTTTTTGTCTTCTAATTGTTAAATGTATGCAACATAAATTAATTTCATTAAGAGCTACTATGTTATAGGAATTAGTCATTTTTTACAAATTAAAGAAAGAGCAACGGAGGTTATGTTAATGTTAAGAAATCTCTTTACTAAATGCCTATATATTTGCTTTACGCTCACTTTTCGCGGACGTTAGAACAACACTGTTCTGTAAAAATTATTAACAGTAAAAAAACTAGAACGGATATTGTAACATTTGTGAAACCTTTCTTGAGTTAGTTAGGTGGAATTATAATGTACAATTTTGTAAACTGTGTATAAAGTCTTTAAAAATTCTTGAATGGCAACAAATTGAATTAAGTTCATAAATGATTATGTATATTTGCACTTTAATGTCACAAGTAATAATTAGATGACTATTTCTTCACCTTCAATTACCTAATAAGAATACAACCATCGCATTTGCATTTCTATGTATTTCGAAAACAATTTTAAGACTTAAAATTCTGAAGTCTACAAACATAGTGTTTGCGTTCAGCTCAAAATAAACAGATAAAAGTACTTCTTTAGATTGCCATTTTATCCTGAAATCTGAGTGAATCACAAAGTTATTTTTCTAAAGTGTTTTGTTTATTTAACTTCTCAAGATACTGCAAAGTCCCTTGACTGACCTGAAAGACACACATGTTAATGTTGAGATAGTTAAGAGTTTACAACTTTTTACTTTTAGCCATTTCCTCCCTTTTATTGTACACTCCGGCACGAAGAACTTTCCGATTTTCTAAAGTGGTTGTTTCCTACTCCCATTCAAGAAATGGCTGCTTTCTTTTTTGGGACAATGGAAAAGTAGCTGGAAGATGTTTCTTTTATTTCCCGTCACTTCCTTTTAGTTTTAGGGTTTAGTTTCAGAGCCTGAAAAAGTAATGTACTTACTTGGAAACTTTTCTAGTGGGACAAAATATACAAAGCATTGGAAAGAAAAAACCCTCTTGATTTGTTCAAAATGTTTTTCTAGAAGTGTAAGCCAAATCCCAACCCCAGTTCCCGGAGTCCTTTTAAAATTCCGGATTGGTTCAAATCTAGGATGAAAATATTTAAAGTATCTAATGCTAACTACTTATTATAACTATCATGTTATCAAAATAAAACATAGAAAGGGTAATTTTAACATATCCAATCCACTTGATATTACTGTTAATAGCAAACGATATCCGTTTAATGCAAATCTATTTGGAAAGTTTTATAAAAAGACAGGAAGCTATGTATTCACGATATCCCATCAACTGTGGCATTAAAATTTCAAAGGAATTTTGCTAAATGTTAGTCATCATCATCATCAACGACATCAAGTAACAGTAAAATGCTGTACAGGAATCACTGCAAAATATTTAAGTTACATGTCAAGTGTAAATCCTTTACGTGTCGACATTCTCCAAACAGCAGTGGTGCCATTATTCACTCTGTTCTTTGGAAGTGTACAGATGTTTCCATTTCAACTTGGGAATTGCTCATCCTTCACTATCATCCATTCTGCTTTCACGAAATAACCGATTCCTCCACAAAGTCAGCAATGCTACTCGTATTCTCTTGTACACTAGCATTAATATACGTCAAGTGATTTAATGTACAATCAGGAGGAGTACAAAACTTACAAAACCGGAAAGTGTCGCAAGTAAAATGGCAGACATTAATTCTTGTCACTCACGTTTTACGCATCCAAATGCTTATTTCTCACCGAGAAAAATCCTTTACAACATGAATTCAAACTCATTCAGTATTTTTAGATGTCAAACAAACACGATATGTATAACTTGATAAAGCTTAGAAATTATAAACATAAAAATTCAACGTTTAAGCAAATTTGATTCATTTTAGGTTTTTAGTAAATTCCAATACATAAACTAGAATTCAAACTATTTAGTTTCCCGCACCACAAGGAATTTACGGGGAAGCATACACTTGTTTCGGATTACAGCATTGTGGGTGGTGAGTGATGCTGGCAACTGGTTACAGCACCCATTAGTTTCCAACATTTGTGACTTTATCCGAAATTTGGAAAGAAAATATGTTAAAAGGATTTGATACATATATTTAACATCTGTTTGTTGTTGCAATAATTTGTTCTGATGTTTAGTACATTGTGATTATAATAAAGATTGTGATGTTTATACACTTTCTGTATAAGGATGTAGAAAAAACGTATAATATTTCGCTAATAATTCGTTATAATGTTTACTCTGTATTTTGATCAAGCTCATCACAAATACGGGGTGTTTTGAAACAAGAACTATTGCCATGTGCCTATTCAGGTCATCCTCCAATTTAACAAATGTATTAAGAGGATTTGGCAACAACCTCATCAACCTACTTTGAGCAGTGCTTTCACTAATGTTAAAGATTGTATCTTGTTAGATTACCACCACTCAAAGCTTCTCTCATCTCAACATTTTTATCTCTGGTTGCCAAAATTCCCTTTGAAGTGAAAAGCCGTATGTAAGGATGTGCTACAGCTTCTAATGATTTCTTTGACCCCAACTGTGTGTCCATCTCTACAAACCACATTCAATTTCCAATTTTCCAACATTTTTATCCCCACAAAGTCCAAACTACTTCGGTGAACCAGCAGGCTCCACAAACCAAAGCAACATAACATAAAAATTGAATTGGACTTTTTGTGATCTTCAGTATTTTCTCCGTTCCTTTGAACGAATTTATCTGAAATGTAGCATTTTTACTTCCATTTTTAGGTTTTCCTCAATAAAATTTGTGCCATTCAAGACGAACTACACATGCATCAAGCAGATGTATTTCTTCGTAAAAAGAGACTACCGATCCAAGGGCTCTTCGTTATTTTACGATTTCATCCCATTTTCTCTTTTGTGTCTGATGCCTACGCACTACATTATCTCATGAAAGTGAACGATCAGAGAAAGAAAATTAAGTGGTCGCTTCAAAGGATGGAGAAAGTTTTCTACTTTGTCCTAAAAGCTGATTTCCTAAAAATTAGAGTGGTCCCATTAAAAACGACAGTTGCTTTACAATTTTCATCCAAACTATCATTCTTCCCAAATGTGAGAACATATAACCAAAAACATAAAGAAAATATTAGAAAATTTATGATTTACAGCAAACATTTTCCCTTCAAGTTGAGGTTTCATGCTGTGTCCATATTTTGCTCCAGACTAAAACAAGTTTTTTTTTGTAAAATATAAATGGCTGGATGGGTTAATAGTTAATAGCATAATATGCAGTAACGAAATATGGCATCTCTTATGGAAACCCTATCACGCGTTATGAATACAATGGAGACCAAGTGTAAATAGGAAAGCCAAGTAAATATTGACATTTGAAACTGAGCTATTCTCCATTTCTCCGTTTAGCAAACATAGCCATAATGTTTGCACAAGAGGAAGAATAACGTTGCAAGTAAAATATTTGCTGTCGACAGCATAGCATCTAATATTTCCCTAAACTTACATAGCCGTATTGCCCCTCTCATTATAAACCATTACTCTCAGAAAAAAGCTACAGAGAGAGTCAGAGTTTTCTCCGTTTCCTTCTTCCTCACAGGAAGAAAAGTGCCACAAAGTCTGGCAGCATAAATTCAATTTCACGCTCCACTTACAATTTGTACTGCATTCCAAACATAAACTGTGTGCTTGAGTCTCGCTTTCTGTAGTTCTTTAAATCTTCTCATGTGGACTTATGTCAACGTTCCCATAAAAACTCAACAAAATATTGCTCAACTTGTCCATGCCAGCCATCATCAGTTATCTTGAACTCTGGCTATTACAGAACTGAAAGTTTTCAACCGAGAATTACATTTTCATTAATTCCCATCGTTTCCAAATATTCATCTAAACACCAATAAACTGGTATTGCGGTAAAACTGGTTTTGGTCACATATTATACTTTTTTAAGGTACACCCAAGATTTAAGATCCTTAAGCTAAAATATCTGTAAAAAATCCTCCTACAGGTACAATTTAACTGATAAAAGCTAACATGCAGGAAACATGTCAAAAACTTAAATGCCTAGTTTTTGAGAAGCTTAGATATGACATTTTGTGTCCAATTTTGAAATAGTGGATTGCACAAGAATTACAGAATGATGCTGATCTCATTATTTTGGGAAAACATAATATGGCCTTTGGCGACGGTGAAATCCATTGCAAATTTTTACTTCTGGTTTTCTCCAAATTCACTTTAATACATATTTAGAGGCTAAATCCATTCATGGATGATGGTGTATTATATATTCGTGTAGTTTCAAATCTTCTGTCATAAAGCATCTGTTATATCATTTACAAAATACACATATAAATACTTCACATCCAGTGGCCAAAAGGATATACGATAATCATAAGCAGTATGCTCTCTTATCCTTTTATCCTATGGTATCATTAATCCTTGTCCTTCTTTTCTGACAAGAAATGTTACTCAAATGCCTGAAGCCAACTTTTTCTTAAAACTTTGGACTTAACATGACAACTGAACACAAACCATCAGAATAAGTAAATATATGTTAGCAGAGTTAACGGTATAAAAGGGGGAAAGTTTCCCAGGTTGGTTTCTTAAAAATATTTAAATATTTGGCTTCCTTCCAATATGCTTTCACTCTTTTGTCTTTAACCACTTATGTGGCATTGTGCTGTGAAAACTGGTCTTTTCACTAGTTTTAAACAATGCATTCCAACCACATTTTTGGAGCAACTTTTCTTTAATCGTTAAAAGAGTACAATTTTGTATTATGCGTTTCCCTGTAAGTGACAGTGTAAGAGGCTGTGATTAATGAGAAAATAGTAAATCCTTTCCTGTCGCATAAGAAATCCCACGAAGCTAACTATCCAACGAAGACTGTTCCTAAGAGCTAATTTATTTATACCCGGAAGTAAAACAGCAACTTCAGCTTTTTCGGGAAAGTGACTTTGGCATGCTAAAAAAAGATGTGCATCCAACGTTTAAAATATTCATAGGCTGTTGTGTGGATATACACGGCTATATTTAGAATTTCTCTCCACTTTCCACAAAATTGGTTAACCTTCCAAAGTTTTCTGCTGGTTTTGTGGCCAAGATTCTATAATTCTGTTTTTCTTTACATCACCAAACTTTTCTTTGAAAGAAAGCTTACTCCAGCGGTTCTACCAATTCTGGTTATGGCTTTCCCATTCTTAAACTTTGTTTGAAAATTTGCTGAAAAGTAAAACTAAACTGAACAACGATCAGTTTCAGTACCTCTACTTTTCTCTAAATTCGTTGGATATGGGTTGCCCTTGTAGCTTGTTAGAAACTTCTGCAAATATATTCAGCTTTTCTGGCTTTATGATATAGGTGGTTCATTAAGCTTCGATACAATGTCACTCTTTTAAAATACAAGGTTGAACGCTTTGATCTTTTTAGAAAGCTCTTATGTTTGGCACTTGTCTCCACTTGAATAAACCTCTTCATTTACAGCAACATGATAAAATGAGCTATTTAAGAGTCAAATTCTGCCTGTGTTTTTACTCGTTACAGGGTTTTTCTAAAGGTATTACTAGCGTTATAGGTTGTTCGTCCTTGTTTCAGTTTCACTACGGAGGTAGTTTTATAATATTCACAGTTATAGTTTTAGTATGGCTATGTTTCCCAATACTTAGTGTGCTAACTTTCTCTGGCTATATTAGAGGAAAAGATTCTTCCATTTCAGTGAGCTTTCTCATCACTCATCAGACGTCAAAAAAGTGTTTGTCACACTCAAGACAGAATGAGGACAAGATGACATGAGTAGAACTGGAAAATTAAGTTTGCTCAGTGAAAACTATGCGTCTGGAGCATATATACGTATGTGGGTAGGTAAAAGTAAGTGAAAGTTGGTGATGGAGTGGAAATTCTGTCTAGGTTGTTTGTTAAGGGTTTCTCCCTAAAGTAATACTGGATTACAGGACACGTTTCAGTAATCTTTCACTTTTCAGTTACCACATACACACCTGCCAAGTGAAAGTTGATGTCGTTGTAAGCTGGAAGTTTTATCACTATAAACCATGCAAGGTTTATGAAAGTTGTTTTGGTATTAGTTTTAGGAATAACTGATTTTTAGGATGTACATATGTTAGGAGAGAGAGGGAGAAACAATATCGTAAAAATTGCGAGCTTGTGGACAAGCTTATTACAAAATCATGTTACTATCCATCGTTATTTAGCAAAAATATCTATTTTTATTGATTATTTAAGATTTTGACATGAGGTGAATGACAATCTCAATTAAGGTAACCATGCCACCTAAATTTGCGATTTTTTTGGAAACGCGGTGCAGCCCAAATTATCCCAATAATTTAGAAAAATTACAAATTATTCAGCAGGTGAGTTTCAGTTGCTGTATAACTACCTTTCATATATTAGGAACCAAGACTGAAACAAAAGTGAAATTTACTCCCTAGCATAATATTCAATCAAATAGGCATGCATGCACGTTGTACCCAATAAACCAACTTGGTTTCATAACCAATTGGCATAATTCAGAGCACTGCGGATCAGCTTGAACTGATATCAAGATAATTTTTGCTGCAACGCAAATAAGAAAGTGACGTGACCCATGTCGATATCACTCAAGTCATTTATCCTAAATCTCAAATCAATAAGTTTTGTCTGATGTTTTGTAATCCTATTTGTCACAAATCTGCTGCAATTGATATTTTTATCATAAATCATATCCATGCATCAAAAAGTAGCTCAAATCAGTTTTTACAATTATTCTGAATAAAAGGTGGAGCATTGACCCTACAAATGTGACACCTAAAAACTTTCTCTTTTCTATGATGTCAAATTTTCACTCATTTCTGAATCAGACTTTGTTGATGAAACGTCAAAAAGAATCTCGCTCAAACCTTTTTCATAGAGAATCTGGTATAGTATGGACGGTGAATATATCAGTGAAGGGGATGAAGATGAGGTGGAAAACAGTGACAGAGAAACGGAACAACTGCTTTCAGAAGAATATCAAACCAGTTCGAAGAAAACGACTAGCAGCATAACCAACGGAACGACGGAGCCCACTTTTGATTTGAATCTTCCAAAAAGGTCGAAAATCCCAGTGCCCCAATCAGTTTACGTGAACACAGGTCGTTCTACATATTTAGCAGATCTTAGCGACCAAGTTTACAAGGACCGGCAGCAAAGAGAGTTGGAAGAGAAAGAAAAGAGAAAGCAGGAGAAAACAACCAAAAGAGAGAAACGACCAAAGACAAAATCGGATGGAAACATTTACGATCTTCTTCGTGATGACGATTTTGACAGTGACAGCTTTGACGAAGATGAAGATAAAGAGGTGGATTCTGAGAACTCGTTGGAATTCGAAACTGAAACATCCGATGGCCTCCAATTACATGAAGATGACCCCAGACGTGTAGCAGGACAAAGACCGAAATTAAGGCGACAATCCAGTTCTGAATTTGGGGCAAGCAGTGTCGAGCTTCTTGGCCCGTCAGGAGAAAGTGACGGCGATGATGAGCAAGAAGGTGCAGATAGGGGTGAACCGGAAGTTGGAGAAAGTGAAAGAAAAAGTCCTGCCAGTTTTGCTAGATTCCAGGAGAAACGAGGGGAGAGAAAGAAAAGGATTTTCAAATCAAAAACTGTTGGAGATGAGGTAATTGAGGTGGAAGTGCCTCCAGAAGATGAGGAGAAAGCAGAGAATGTTGATCAGCAGGAAAGTACACGCGATCCTAAACAGTGGAGTCGTGTGGATCCCACGAGACCTAAAAGCGCCACAGAAAAATATAGAAGGACTCCAAGTAAGTCTCCAAGCAAATCTCCTGCCCCCATCCCAAAGGAAAAGGATTCAAGAAAGCGCACCGTCACAATTAAAACCCCAGAGGACGAAAAGAAGGATGCGAAACAATGGCAACGTACGGATATCCCCTCCAAACGTCCCAAAGACCCCACCAAATCCCCATCGAAAGATCCCGAAAAGCTGGAAGTTACTCAACCTCAAGCACCACCCATTCCCCAAGAGCGGAAACAACCTCCCCAAAAAACTGATGAAATCGAAAAATGGCGAATCCTTGACCCACCCAAAAAATCATCCAAAAGACCACCCAAAAAGGACCCCCCAAAAACTGAGGACACCGACAAATCGGAAGTACCATCAATCCCACCAGAACGGAAACCAGTTCCCCCGCCATCTCAAGAAACCGATGAAATCGACAAATGGCGAATCCTGGACCCACCCAAGAAATCCTCAAGAAAACCATCCAAAAAGGAGAAAAAGGACCCCAAATCTGACGACCATCCCGAAGAAAAGGGTAAAGAAAAGCCATCAAAAGACCGAAAATCAGAAAAGGCCCCAAAGCCTCAAGAATCCATTGAAATCCCAGATTCCACAGACCCCGAAAAAGTTAAAGAAATCCTTCTCAAAGACACTGCCGCCGCATTGAAATTAATTGAGCTCTGCAAACACGGCGAATGGTATGGAGTAGATGCCCACCTCAGATACTTTGAAAAACGAGCAAAAAACACAGGCACCCTGGAAAATCTGAAGCCACTCACTGATGTCAAAGATGAGGAGTCCGGATGGACACCACTAATGTATGCCGTGAAAGACTCAAGAATTCCAATATGCGAGAGGATGATTGAACTCGGGGCTGATGTAAACGCGAAAACCAAAGATGGTTTGTATCCTATCCATATTGCAGCCCTTCACGCGAGGGACGAACTTGTGAGATTTCTCCTCTTCAAAAAAGCTGATGCTGGAGTGATTGCGGAACTCGGGAAGAAAAATGCTTTGCATTATGCGGCATCCAGGAAATCGGGAAATACATCAGCCCTGATAAGGTCCCTCTTGCAGGCAATGCCGAAGAGGGCGAGATTGGAGGAAGATTTTGAGGGGAATATTCCACTCTTTATTGCACTCAAACATGGGATGAGGGCGGCGTGTCAGGAATTGCTCACGGATTTGGCTCCTGAGCAGTTAAGTATGAGAACGGGGAAAACGGGGGATACTGCATTAATCATGGCGAGTAAGGAGAGAGACCTGGAAATGATAAGGGTGCTGACTGATGCGGGGGCGGATGTCAATCAAGGGAATGTGAGTGGAGAACATATTTGGATACAAATTTCAAATTTATGAGTTGTGTTGTGTTGAATTGAGAATTTTTGGAAATGGGTTTTTAGGATGAAGGGAAAACTCCGCTTCATATTGCTGCAGAGGTTGGAGATGAAAATTTGGGAAAATATTTGTTTCTCTGTAAAGCCAATCCTCATCTTACTGACAAGGAAGGTCTGTAAATGACAAACTCTGTGAAATTTTATTTAGATTTTGATTAGAAATTTCATAAAGTTTTAAACTTTTTTTTAGATCGAACGCCCATCTTCCTTGCAGCTATGAATGGTCATACACTTGTAGTTGATCTCCTCGCGGACAAGTTCAAAGTAAGTGTTTTCGAAAGAGCAAAAGATGGTTCAACTTTGATGCACATTGCTAGTCTTCATGGTCATCCGGAAACGGCAATTGCGCTTTTCCGAAAAGGAGTTCCCCTTCAAATGCCTAACAAGGGAGGTGCAAGGAGTATACATATCGCAGGTAAAAAATATACTTTCCAATTGAAGAATTTTAATTTCTAAATGTTATGCCTAATAACTCAAATTTTATATATTAAGCTCGGAATGGTCACCACACAATGATTGGAAAATTACTGGACAAAGGTGAAAAGGTAGATGCCGTTACAAACGACCATTTTACAGCGCTCCACATTGCAGTTGAATCTGTGAAACCTCAAGTTGTCGAAACATTACTCGGTTATGGTGCACAAGTGCACATGAAAGGCGGTGCTGACAAGGAAACTCCCCTTCATATCGCAGCTCGAGTAACAGGCGGCGAGAAATGTGCATTGATGCTTTTGAAATCCGGAGCAGAGCCAAATATCACCATGGAAAATGGGGAATCCCCCCTCCACGTTGCAGCACGATGTGGTTCCATAAGAGTGATCAAACTTTTACTTGAAGATGGTGCAAACGCTCAGCAAAAAGCAAAAGATGGAGACACAGCGTTGCATCTCGCTTGTAAGTTTGGTCACTACAGAGTGGTAAAAACGCTTCTGGAACATGTGAAATCTCAGAAAAATGCAAATGAATGCACTCTCTACATCAATATGGTAACAGTGAAAGGAGAAAGTGCGCTCCATTACGCAGCCAGATTGAATGCAGCGAGAATCCGGGAAGTTGATGATGAGCTGGAAATGAGCAAGGACGAAATTGGGACAAATATTGTTAAGCTCTTACTCGATGGCGGGTCGTCAACATCCAGACTTACAAAAGATGCGAATGAAACCGCGTTCCATTACGCGTGTCGAGAAGGGAATAATGAAATTTTGAAGGAAATGCTAAGTCGCTTGGTAACGGTGGACTGTCAAAGGGCGTTGAATCGTCAAAATTCGAAGGGATGGAGCCCCCTGCTTCTTGCTTGTCGTCGGGGTCACATTCCAGTTGTGAAGACACTTCTCGAGTATCATGCGAGGGTGGATGTCTTTGACAGCGAGGGTCGGAGTGGGTTACATTTGGCGGCGGAGAATGGCTTCCAGGAAATTTGCGGGATTCTTTTGGAACATAGGGCGTTCATCAATGCGAAGTCGAGAGTGGGACTTACAGCGCTTCATTTGGGAGCCATGAAGGGATTCACAAAGCTTTGCTTATTTCTCATCCAGGAGCATGGAGCAGCCGTAGATGCATTAACCCTTAAGAAACAGACACCACTTCATTTAGCGGCAGAAACTGGGCAATTGGAAGTGTGCAGATTGCTGATGGGTCTAAACGCAAACGTGGACTCGACGGATGACAAGGGTCAAAAACCGATTCATTTGGCGGCACAAAATAATCATTCGGAAGTGATCAAATTGTTTTTGAAGCATAGTCCAGCACTGGTTAGTAGTTTTACGAAGGATGGAAGCACTTGTGCGCATCTGGCGGCAACGCAAGGTTCTGTGGGCGTTCTGGAGGAGCTCATGAAATTTGACAAGGTTGGCGTCATCCAAGCGAGAAATAGGAGTACGGATGCAACTGCTCTGCAGTTGGCGGCGGAAGGA
>JAQIXX010004423.1:0-16314 GCA_034700605.1 Willowsia nigromaculata
AATGCATCCGCTGAAAGTGTCCTCCGCTCAAAATGTACCCGGAGCTGAAAATGTCTCCGCTGAAAGGGCCGGCTTCGAAAAAATTTCCACGTTGGCGAGGTTACCACAAAATAGTATTTTATGAAATCAATAACACAGGTGATTAAATTTGTATAAATAGAAGCTCACTATGGTCCAAAAAATAAAAAAAATCACTTCCCTTATGTTTGAATTTCCACCAACATTGCAGATTCTCATATCGACCAATATTTTCAAAAATAATTTCCCAAAAACTGTTTACATATATTTTACCCACAACGTATTTTGAGCTTACGCAAGTTACTAATGATTGGTATTTTAGTCATCCTTGCCAAAATGTAAACCTTTTAGATTCTTTTTTTTCGCCCTGCTTCATAAAACGTTTATGAATAACAGTACTTTGATGGTGAAATTAGGTAACTAAACACACGTTGCAAACCTGTTCTAGAGATTTTCACATGCACACAATATAATATCACGTAGCGTAAGACTTGATGGTAATAAGATGGAAAGTTCCTTTACTTTGGCTTATGTAAAAACCATCCAACCGTATCTAAAAGTATTTTATGTTAGCTTTATATGCTTGGAAAAATAACGCGAGAAATTTTAGTTCATGACCTTGGAAACATTTCACTTCTAGCAACAATGCAAAATTACTGCTAGAAGTGAAAATGACTTACTGCGTTAATAAAGGTTTGGTAAAGTAAAAGTAGGGTATTTCTAGGAATGCAAGTGGAGAAAAATATGATGCATCAATACATAATAGACGTTTCAAGCTCTCTGATTCTTGGACTCTCGTCCAAAGGGGGTGGCAACTATTCCTCTCTTCCTACTAATCTACTCAAACATCAATTCTAAACAACTTTTTCCCAAATCACTTTCTCCAAAAAACACATACGTTTCAAAATATCGACACATTAAATATTTTGGACTTCAAAATGAATTTAAAAATTACTAATTCCCATTTTTCTTTCATCCAATCGACTCAGAATTGAATTCTAAACAACTTTCAACCTATCACTTTCTCTGGAAAACACATACTTTTCGAAATATAATGTAATATCTTTAAAATTTGTAACTTCGAAGTTTTCGGGGTTTATTAGTTATTTTTACCCAACAAGAAGTTTTTCCCTCCCCCTTTGGGTTACCTCAACCGACCCCATTCACTTCACGTTTTCATCCACCACCAACAACACCATTTATCTTATCTGCCAGAAATCGTTCGTGCACTTAGCACAGGAACATATGGCCTGTCTAGTTTAAAATAAAAGATATATCATGCACACATCACAACATCATTCACCGTCATTGGAAGATAAAATTAGATTTGATGATGGTGTTAAAAGTTGTGCTCAGATACAAATAAGGATCCATAGCGAAAATATTGAGAAAAAATCTCGCTTTTCTTGTGTAAAAATAACATATTTAAATTGAACAAATCTTTGCTAATTTTACTTTGCTATAATTTGGTTCAAATTGAAATTTTGCTTACTTTTATGATGTCATTTAACATTACGTCGTCATATTGCGTCGATGAAGTACAAGTTCAAGAACATTTCAACGATTTTAAATATAACTAGTAAGAACTGGTTAGAGCAGAAAAAGTGTAACGCTTGAGTAATTCAGAAAGTCTCCGACATATTTTGTAAACTTTTTAAATCCTTCCTTCAAAAAATTTGTACAAATATGCTTAAGCACTATCACAGCAGTAAAATTTCTCCATTCATCGGAAATTTGGGAGATATACATGCAATAAAACTTTAACAATAAGGCCGATCTCAGAAAAAACAGTCCAATTAAAAATCTTCTGAAGTTGGACTTGAGTACCAATCCAATTGTTTTATACATTTGATTGGAATCCGCTCACGTTCTTTCAGTAACAGAGATAAACTCAACCTTTTCACATTTTTAAATGCTGGAATCTTAAGCCGGTAGTGACTAGTCACTTATGATAAAGTTGAGTAAGAAAACAGTGGGTTATTTATAAAGAAGGATGAGAAACATGAAACACACTGGAGTGACGTCAAGTACCTTGTGACTCATTATATGGAGGGTATTTCATCATGCCATGTTCATTCTCTGCCAAATTCGTAGGAAATTTGAGTCATTGTCCGTGTTCAGATTGGACCGAATGAGGAATAAATAATTATTGTAGTAATTATAGTATAATTCCAAAGGGGTTTATGTCCGTATTACATCGGTTTTGTATGCTCTATACTTCAAAATGTAGCAAAAACTATCCTTGACATAAAAAGCATTGAACCGCTCAATAATTTCAGAGTATGGTTGGGAACGGCATTCTATAAGAATTCATTGCATGTATTCAATATGATACCAAAGTTTGGGTGGTAGATGAAACGGAACATCCTTTTGGTTTGTCATCTTACTACAGACCACATGCCACTTGAAAGTGAAAGCATCGATTACAGTAAAGTAAATAATTTAATAGATGACTAGTCCAAACAAGTCAAGTGCATGATCCAAGTTGAATCTTAACTATCGGGTTGGTTGAAATTGTAGCGCGTCTCCAAAGAAGCTAGTATCAAAAGAACTTTTTTAATAAACCAAAATTTCCATTCACGCATGCTAAACCTCGTTTCTCGCACGGTAGTGTATTCGGAATTTTTTGTC
Source organism: Willowsia nigromaculata (assembly GCA_034700605.1). Lineage (NCBI taxonomy): Eukaryota > Metazoa > Arthropoda > Collembola > Entomobryomorpha > Entomobryidae > Willowsia > Willowsia nigromaculata. The sequence goes on from JAQIXX010004423.1 coordinate 2,650, forward strand.
GCAAAAATTTCGCATTTAAACTTTATCCAAATTTCAAAACAAGACTGGTACAAGTGTGGCTCAAAATGAGAATGAGTTTATTTGCCAATCCAATAGAAAAAGTTCAACAATTTCGTATGTATGTATTCATTATGTGAAGGGATAATAACTCATTGTATGTATTCTTGCTTCAAAAACAGATCTTTAATGACTTCTCTTAAATTACCTGACATCTTTATTGTTAAAAGTTGCAAATATCTATAAGTACTATATTTACTACAAATACTTAAAAAATAGAGCGACCCAAAAGCATAATAAGCAGAAAAAGCATAATGGCTTCGTAGGGTATGGGTTGCCACATTTATAAGCTCTTGATCACCAGACAAATCAATTATGTGAAAAAACTTTGAGTTCAAAAAGCATAAAAAGCATAAAAAGCATAATTCGATCCCGAAAGCATAAATTCGTAAATTTGAGCATAAAAAGCAGAATTTTAGGCAAATTCTAGTAAAATATGCAAATTTTTCTCAAAATTTCATTTATTGAAGTTCATTTTCTTCATTTTTATCAAAGTTTTTATTAAAAAATTCATGCATTTCTCTTAAAAAGCAGATTCTATGTTCTAAGAACAAAGTTTTACATTTATTTCCGTCTAACAATGTAATAATTAGAAAGGTGCAAAAATTATATTGGTTTAAAATGTCAACTTTTCAGATGGTTTTCGACAATTTTTATCCCCTCATAGACGAATAGACAATATAAACAAAGTATTAACTTCCTATTAATGAACGAAATGCATTTGGAAGCCCAGAGCTCAGTAGTATCATTAACTTCGTTTCTCTTGTCTGAATTAAAGATTTAAAAATACTCCGAGACATTCTATTTTTCGGAAAAATTCATGGAGACTATTAGGAATTCTTCTTTATACATTTTTATTCTAAAATTCTTCGTTAAGTAGCAAGCTTTATTCAAAGTATTATGCCTAAATGCAAATTGTAGCTTCTGTAATTGTAAAAACGACAATTTTTGGAAAAAGCGTAAAAAGCATGATTTTTTCTTCAAAGAGCATAAATTTGAAGTCGAAAAAAGCATAAGTTGGGTCGTTCTAAATACTATTATCTTCCAGCCTTGTTATCAGGAAACTTTATTATATAAGAATATGCGATCAGTTATCAATAGATTATGTATTTAAATGCAAGTCAATCGTTCAGTGTCGGCAAAAATTTTAAAATAAAGAAGAAATAATTGATAAAATTGTCTAAAACTGTCAGTACTTGCATATTGGTATTGGAATACGGAATACACAAAAATCATGAAGATCGAGTTCAGATATAAAATCAACAAATTCTATCAATAAACTCAATCACTATGTAAAAGTAATAGTAACATCTGTAAAGTCATAAATAAAGCAATAAACAATAGTAACGTAGAAAAAACAATTTATTTAGTAAAATATACTCACAATGGACAGTAAGCAAACCAATTTAATATGCTAATTTCATTTGAAAGAGAGCTATAATTTAAAAGAATGCATACTGCAGGTTGCATACAAATCACAGTAGACATATAAATTATGAATAGGATTATTAAACAAATTCATGGGAATGCTATATTAATAAGTAAATTCATAGAAATTCAATCTTGTAGTAACATTAGAAGAGGTAGCCTATTTCAAACAGCCTTTGAACTTTGATCTTCTAAAAGTAACACAGAAAACATTATTTCTAAGCTTGCCTCATATCTACTAATTGCTACATACACTAAATATTAACCCCATTTATTACTAGTTTTAATGAAGATTTCAAGAATTGGTACAAACGTAACGTAAGCATGCGACATAAAATCTACTCTATTCATTTGTCAACGTTAACAACGTTCTCCGCAAACCACCTACTAATCCCTTATAAAAGATAAGTAGGCTGGTTTTCCTGACAACATACGTGTTTCCATAGCACACCACTAATGGAGGACATGATAATATAAACTTTGTCATAAGCCGATGTCTGCATTTATCTTTCCAATCGTGACGCTTCCAAGACTTTATAATTTTCATTCCATTGAAATGCAAATAGCCCCATGCGACTAAGCATCCTAAACAAACCACAAAAACGTTAACTGACAATAACACAAAAATGACTTTGCTAACAGTATTCAGACTGTATTTCTCTGTTTGATTATTATAAAATTGTTGCAAGTAAATACAAGCGTGACCAAAGCCTGAAGCGGGAGATGGAATATTCCAAGGAACTCGTTTATAACCTTCACTTGGAGTATCTGAACAGATCTGTAATTTGTTGGAAGATTGCTAATGTCTCGGAATAATGCAATCGTAGAATATACACTTTTTCCTGATTTTAATTCCCTTACAATAAACGGAGCAATACTATGCAACATAAGCATTTGGACGAAACCAAAAATATTCATTGGAATAAATACATACATGCATGGAATTGCAAAGAAGTTGATCGGCAGTAAGTACATTGGCTGGAAACCAGCATAAGTCATAATAAATACATGAAAAAGAATAATGAATTAGAGAAAATTAAAAAGATAACAAAGATTAATAAAGAAAGTAGAGCAGTTTCAATCAGGCGCATGAATTTACAATGGTTTGGATTGTAGTGCGGCATATACTTCTCTGAAAATAATAACGCTTAAATTTCTGAATGTGCATTTGGCATTTGTATTTATAAACCCAATTCAAATTTACACATAATGTTCGTGTGAAACAATTTCTAATTATCAAAACTTACCATTAACAAACGGCATGTAAATATATAAAAACTGAATTCATAATTTGAAACCATCCATTTGCCATCCACAAAGTAATGTAAAATATTTGTACTGGTAGACACAGTATTACCATTTCTGTAAACTCGAACACTAAGTCATTGTAGTTTTTTTTGTCGATACAACCGAATAAATTGGAATATACCTAAAATCATCAAGTATTTCAGTGGGTACTTTAATATATTGTTCTGGATAAAATTTACTATAGTCGATAATTATCCACCAAATCTACACTTTGAGAAGTAAATTAATGGTTTGGTCTAGATACATCATATAAGCCATCATTTTTCTTTGAAATTCAATAAAACAAATATTTTAATGAGCAATTTTTAAAGAAGAAACACTTTAATAACGGGTTTAATTTGGTTAATACATTAATTGTTTTAAACTTTCATTGAAGAAATATGTTATTTTTCTTTACTTTTCCTGATATACTTTACTAATTAGACTTTGCCCTTTCCAAGACCACTTCCAATTGTAATGCTTCCAAGAATTTAGGATATAGGTCAGTTCTGTACCTACAGAAAAACTTGATTAATTTCACATTTATCCACACATTGAATCAATTTCTGTAGGTAAAACTTAAACTTCCATAAACTCCTAATAAGAATACTAGATAAGACAAACATTCATATTCTGATAAAAAAACATTGAATGCAAGTGAATAAAAATCTTATAAGAATGCACTTTCATAAAGCCATATTTATGATGCTTGTTTGAATTAGAGGCTAAAAAATTCCTAAGACTCTATTTTTTAAATTCGACATTAAAATCTGAAATGCTGTACAAGCAAGAAGCAACATTAAATTTAGGACTGGTCCCAAGTGCAAGAAAGTATTTCTTTCTTAAACTATATCTACAGTTTGTATAATTTATCTGCTTTATAAATTTATGTCCGACTGTATTTGAATACAAACTGTTACCATACTAAATAAATATTTGTTAATGCAAAAATATAAACTAGTACCACGTTCAGCAAAGTCGTTCATGAATGCTGGTTTTCCACTTGTATTTCATTTCAAAGTTTCATCCAATTAAAAAAGCTAAATGTTATCAACATAGAAGCAGGACTTTGTAGACAAAGTAAAATGCATTTATTTGTCCCTTCAACATCAGCTGTCTTTGTATATCCAAATTTTACACATGTTGCATTTCATAAGCATCACTTGAAATGAAAAATGTGTTTTTCATTATTTCTACATATATCCCTAAAAGATAGACAACATATCACATTGTAAATAGCATTGTTTATCCTGTTTGAAAATTATTTAGCAGCAATGATAATGATTGACTTGACATTAATAAACAATATATGTCACCAAATTCTAGGCTAGATATTTATCAAAATGTTCCAGTTTACAAATATTCAGCAAACGGGGTTTCGATGCTCAAAACAGGTGTGTATTCTCTGCTACAAAATCTCGTCAAGATCCACTGGCAACACCTGTATTAAAGATGAAGATCATGTCAAATTATCTCTGGATAAGTTCCTTACCTTCACGGAAAGATTTTTGGGAAGTGGAGGATCACAAAAGTTGTTAGTACATGACAATTTACTCAGTTACTGTAAAGATTGTGAAGTTTTGATAAACTCATTTTGTGAAATATACCATAAACTGAAATGTTTGGAGTTGCAATTGGAGGGGAAGTTGGAGTTACTGGTGAATGTTATGAAACTAGCAAACAAAGTTCCTTCACGAATGAAAGAGTTGAGGAAGCTTTTTGTATCTGAGACCTCGGAAATTGAGGAAGGCGAAAGCATGACTGGATACGCCTGTAATAATGAAATATCTTCTTGTCAGAGCACATTACTGTGGAAGAAACGACTCAGAAATTTCAAAAATCTTAGAATTAACCTAATAAAGAAATGTAAGACAACACTTGAAACTATAAAGTACAAATGTATAAAGCATGGTAAATATAATAAAAAACCATTGTTTTGTAATTCTATATTAACCTTACATTCATAAATACAATTTAGGTGTTTTGAGACTTGGAAAATCTCAGCCTAGAATAGTACTGCAACGTTTGCGGGAAGATGATAATTTACCTATTGATGTTTCAACTCCAGCATTTGTGGATGAACCAATTAATTTGAATTTGTCACAATGCTTATCAAACGACAATTCTAAAATGTCTGGAGCTTTAGGGAATGCAGTGAAATTATTACTTTCGATTGCTGCAGTTCTCATGATGGCGGTAGACTTTGTACCATTTAATACCATTGGGACAAATTGCCAAAACCATCTATTGTCGTTAAAAGACCATCGTCAAGAAATTTTAGAAGAGGAGAATATTTTAGATTCTGGTACTGAATATTCGGAGTACATGTAAGCTAACTCTAATAACATTTTGCAACTGATGATTGTGATTGATTAACTAATCACATAATAATAATTCTTTTGTCACAGAACGCCAAATGAAAATCAAGAAGATTGTAAATTCCAGCCACATTTTACCGAGTCTGATGAAACACTCGACCATCATTCCAAAAGCAATGAAGAGTTTTGCAGCAACAACCATTCACCTTCATCTACAGCACAAGTTCCTTTGGAAACTTTTGATGAGATAAAACCTCATGTTGTGATTGTGAATCCAAGTGGCTCAGCAGACATTCAAAATAGTAGGGAACAACAAAATAACCCATCTTTCAAGTGTACACCTTGCGGAAAGCATTTTCAGCAAAAACTTTCTCTGAATATGCACATACTTAAGAAACATCCGGATTTAAAAGCAAAGCTAAAACAATTTAAATGCTTTACATGCAAAATGTGTTTTGCTACATATTTTGCCTTACGAAACCATAGTTTATCACCCGCAAGTCATCAATTTCGCAAGAAAAACATGATTAGGAAAATTCAGAGTGTCAGCCGAAAAAGATATACTAATTCAAAGTCGACAACAATCACTGCGCTTTTAGCAGTTCCAATGAATAAAACGCCCAAACACCGAGAAATCGTTTTGACAGAAAATCAACAACCAGACGTTAACAATGATGTGGAACCAGTGGCGTCTTCTTCCCAGAGATATAATTTACGCAAAAATAGAAAGCATTCCTTCAAGCTTTACACAAACGATCATGATGGGTCGGATGATAGTATTAGTGAAAATACCATCATTTCAGATGCAAATTCAGTCAGTTCTTCCTCAAGTGAATCGGATGACGCCACGATAAGCCCACCAACTAAGAAGAAGCGAGACGAAGATAAAAGCAGCGATGACATCAAACCACAATTCGCAAACTGTCACATGCCCGAATGCAAGCATTTTCAATTTTATTCCAAAGGGGAATACAATAAACATCAAAAACTTCACGTTCCTGGGCACTACAAGTGTAACTTCTGTGAATATTCTGTATATAAAAGCTTGATACAGTTAAGCAATCATGAATCAACAAATCATTCTAAGGATTGCAGCACAAGCGCTTCTACAACTACAAGCAACAAAATAATTTACTGCCCTCGATGCCAATTTGAGACCGAAAACTTTCTCCTATACACCTGGCACTTTGCTAAGTCTCATATTCCCAGTTTTGAAAATATTCAGAGTAAAAACTTGAATCATCTTGAGACATGTGAAATATGTAAACTAAAGACAATCAATAAGGAAATTCATTTTAAGAGGGCGCATGACATGAAAGATGTGGACCCACTAAAAACTGTGAAATGCTCTGTGGAAGGATGTACAGCATATTTTGTGCCCACGTTTTGGGAAAGAACTAGGTACTTGAAGAAACATTTGTTAAATGTTCATCGCATCAACTCAAAAGAACAAAAACCCGAATCTGAGGATCGCCCCACCAACATTGAAGATTTAAGACTGACAAAAGTGACAAATAAAATCGAGAAGCAAAACTTTGATTGCAACATTTGCAACAAAGAGTTCGCATCCTTGGTTAAACTCAATCTACACAAAACTGCATTTCATAGTTACCGTTGCCCCAAATCCCATTGCAAAGCTAAGTTTAAAACTACAAATCAACTAGAAAATCATCAAAAACTTCACGGAAATTTCAACTGTCAATTTTGTGAAGTGGTAAAGGAATACGCTCCAGATTTGGCTCTTCATGAAGCGGAAGTACACGCGATAAGAGCTGAGAACAGGTTGAAAAGGCGTTTCATTGGGAAATTTTTTAGCTGTGCTAGATGTTCCACAAATTTTTCCATAAAGACATTTTACACAAAACACTTCCTTGACATTCATCTTGACCTATCTGGCACCGGCATTATTTGCCACATCTGCAACGCTGAAAGTGCCAACGTTAGAGTCAAAAGATCAAAGTTCTTGTCCTGGCATATGCGAAAATGTCATAAGATTGATGGATTGGACCCATCGAAAATATTCAGATGTGACCTTTGCCCAGCTTACTTTGTTAAAGGAAGACAGCTAATCACCCACAAAATTGTAACTCACTACAAGAAAAAGTGTCCAGAATGTGAGAAGTCGTTCACCGAGGTGGAACCAAATGTACTTAAGAGACACATGGAAAGACGACATCCACAGTTTGCGGCATTCCCAATGTTTTCTTCGTTTTGTAATATTGGAAAGTGTAGACGGCAGTTTCCAACTGAGGTGGAGTTGGAGCATCATAAGAAACACACTCGCCATTTGGAAATGAATGACGGCCTGAGATGTCCGACTTGTGAAAAAGAATTTAGAAATGGAGAAAGCCTCAGAAACCATATAATGAGTGTCCATGCACCTCGGTCATTTATTTGCTCGGAGTGTGGGAAAGGATTCAGGGCGAATAACCAATTGAAACAACACATGAAATATCACCAGGGTCCGGATGCTTGGAAGTTTCAATGTAGTACTTGTGGGAGAAAGTTTGCGGATAATTTTAAGCTGGAACAACATTTCAGAACTCATTCGAAAGAGAAACCTTACATTTGTCAGTATTGTGGGGAAAAGTATGCACATCGTCACAACTGGAGAAATCATGTCAAGAACAAACATGGTGATCAGTGGAAAGAAGAGGAATTACAGGCTCGGGTTGCCAAAACGGATAAAAGTGAGTTTTTCTCCAGAAAAGGATCCAAAAAAGGGGATTGCATACTGGCGGGGGTTCAGAAAAATTAGCTTAATATACAATATAAAATAAAAGTCATTTTCAAGTAATTTTAAAACCCTCAATTTGTAATAGGTTCTTTCGGTTTTCTTTCAATGTATTATGAAATATATTTAAATCCCTTATACATATGTATAACATTTATTAGTTATCCTATAAAACTATATAACAGTAAAATATATATGTTTAATTATGATGAAGATGAAATATATTCATATATAAAATCACTTGGTAATACATGTATGTGATCCACATGTCATTACAATAACTTATTTCCATAGCACAGTATCAAGGAAGGGAGGAAATAACATTCGAAATTTTGCCATGAGAGAGAATTGCGATTAAAAAATTCAAAAATCGAAAAAAAGCTCCATGTACCCCCATACGAAGAGTCATACGCTTTCCAGCTACATGCCAAATTTAGTTGCTCTAGCTCAAAACCTATGGTCAAGTCAAGACAAGAGCTTCCAAGCTTGTTCCAGAAATTTGTCCATACTTCCCACGACAAGAATAAACTTTGGAGCTAGAAATTTTACACCAAGATGTTTTAACAGGTTCTGAATACTTCTGCAAAATTTGAGAATATCTCGAATTCAGACCTTTTCTTGAACGTGAAGTAACACTCCTGCATAACTTTTTGTGAGGAAAGAAGCGTCTTCTTTGTTGCCTCAGCAGCGCCAGCGTAGACAGAAAGCGATCCATTCATGATCCATGAGAATAGCGTGTGGAGGGAGAGAAGCTGTGAAGCTCTCAGAGAGCAGAAAGCAAGCAGCTGATAAGACGCTGTCGCTGCATTTAAGCGCTTATCATAGCTGAACGGAATATCTCCACAATGAAATGTGACTAATGTCGAGACAACAAGCGCAAAGATAATGGCAATTACACGACAAATCTAACAGTTTAAGTCACAAGTTTTTAAAAGCATGCTAAAATCAGAGCAAATCAAGTCCTCCACTTCATTGTCAGTGGAGCTGTGCACATTTTGTTACAAAAGTGCTGTGACTAGAAGCACTTATCATGTTAATAATGTAGGGTCAAAGAATGAGGAAGTAGAGTCTGATAAGCAATCAAAGAGTGATGAGCATACAGACTCTAATGATCTTCTCAATAACTTTATCAAATATTTGGGCAGGTTCATTGGACAGGAAATTGAGAGAGATGAGTGCAACAAGTTGCTTAGTTGTTGTAGAGATTGTGGAACTATAATTAGCGCATTTTGTAGGCTCTTCCATGAACTAAAATGCTTGGAACTCCAGTTGGAGTGGAGGTTGGGGACGCTGGTGAATATCATGAGATTTGCTAACAGGGTGCCGTCGAGACTACGTCAGTTAAAAACGAGTTTCAAAATTTATGGGAGTGGTGAGAGCGAGGTCCAAGATAATAAGCAAGAGGAAAGACGGTTAAGACTGAAAACGTTCCAAAAATACAGGAACAATTTGATGAAAAAATGTAAGTCTTATTGTTAGTGTTTAGACACAGAGTTTACAGAATTACTGTTGCTCCCAGTAATACCTAAATTTGCCGCCGCCAGGGATACATGTGATTTTTTGTTTACGTTAGCAAAAATCCTGCTTTAGGATTGGCTGGTCAATCAAAAAATCAGGTGGAACCTTGGCTTGAGAATATTGAAGTATTACTGGGAACAACAGTACTGTGTAATCATCAGTAAAGAATTTTAATCAAATCACTTGAAAATTAATATTTTTGTAGGTTCCCACAGGCTTTCAAAGTCTTTGCCCCGCGTATCCATCAAATCATGGAAGAAAGCCACTATAGATCAGGATGAGGCTTCCCAAGCCGCCGCTACATTGTCTCCAAATCCTACCCTGGAACCGGAATGCAATTCAACTGGATTTCCGGAAGGTGAAAAGGAACTGGAACTGTTAGAAATGTCAAAAATCCTGGCTGGTTGGATTTTGTCATATTCTGCAGTTGCTGCACTGCTTTTAACGCCAAAAATAGAGGTTATTAAGAAAGAAGTGATTCCATTTCCTGACGGGACATTCCAGTCTGTTCCAAGCATTCCAACAGTTGGAGCTAGTCTTGTTTTGGAAGATCGCAAGCACGATAGCCTAGTTAAGGTGGAATGCGGAGATAGCGGAACAATAAATGACAATTTTGATGTGATTGAATTTTCAAGGTAAATAAAATTCCGAATATTTTAATTATATCCAGATTCCAGAAAATAAACCACCCTACAATTTTACATTTGATCTTAATTGTTTCTCTTTCGGCATTAGTGGGGTGGAAACAAAAATGCCTGGGATAAAAGTCGAGCCACAGCTATCTACAGAGTTTGAAGAAAGTGAGCAGGTCTTTGTCAAAGTTGATCAGTCCTCACATGATCAAGAATTCCACGGAAATCAGGAGGAGCTGGAGTCATTTCCTGAAAATATTTCCATCAATGAAGATGATGACTTCTCCTTTGATGAAATGGACACCATGGAGTACACAGTTTGTGACTCCGAGGGGGTTGAGATTTCTCCTGGTCTAACGAATCTTCCACTTCCAGAGAGAGAGCTGAATGAGGACAATGAAACGGAAAGTAGACCGCTCATAGAAAAAATTGAATTAGTGGAAACGCCAATACCACCACCACCACCAATTATTGTTTCCCTCGAAAATCAACACCACAATGAGCTAATGGCTCCAACAGCACAACAGCAGCAGCGCTATAGCCTTCGAGAAAATAGGAAAAGTTTGTATTCCGAAATTGAGGTGGGTATTGGAGAGGATGATGATTTATCCGACCATACCTACTACCATCCTGACGAAAATGAGGAAGAAAGCTCTTCCATGGAAAGTGACGATGAAAGCTTCCTTGAACCAGCTCCAAAAAAGAGAGGGCGGCCTAGAAAAAGGGTGATTTCCAGTAGCGAAAAAATATCCAACAGCATGACTGATATGGAAACTACAGCGAGGTCTTCCACCAGCGTCATCAATCAACTACAAAATTGTGAATACTTGTTTTGCAACTTGGATGGCTGTGCATTCAAATTACGAGGTAACAATTTAATCAACCGACATCAGTTCCAAGAGCATCAGAAACTACATGCCCCTGGAAGCTACAAATGTAACTATTGTGAAGTCACTGAGGAAAGCATGATAAAATTGATAGCACATGAAAGCAACCTGCACCCATCCGAAACTAGACAAAAGAATCCAAATGAGGATGCCAAGGATGAAGCTCCAACGAATGTAAGCAGACGGAATCACTACTGTCCTCGATGTCCATTTGAGTCCGAAAGTGTGAATGAATATCAAAAACACTTTGTGGAAACTCATTGTAATGCCAAGAAAGCTGATACCTCAAAATTCGAACCAGTTCCTTCAACATCTCATCAATCCAAATCATTTGAGAGCTCCGAATTCGCATGTCCAATTTCCGACTGTCCGCATAAATTCAATACAAAATTGGCTCAAGCAAAACACTACAAACTTCATCGCAAATGTCTCTGTAAATTTTGTGGCGTTGTTCTGAAATATGCTCCGGACTTACCTCTCCATGAGACTTCCAAACATGTAATTATAAGGGCTTCCAGCAAAAACTCGTCCCTCGCCAACGTTTTCCATTGCTCCCGGTGTCCATCCCATTTCGCTAAGAAAACCGAGTATCTCCGACATTTCTTCAAAACCCACCTACACAAAAAGTCTGGAAGTAACACAACTCCTTCCGTTTCCGCCCAAACTCCAGCTACTCCTGAAACCGCTACTACTGCTCAAGATACAATACCTCCTATTCGAATTATAACCTGCCATGTTTGTAAAACGAGAGGAAACTCCGCAAGTTTTCTAAAGTCACATTTCCTCAGTCATCACAACACGGAGGGTTTAGATCCATCCAAAATTTGGAAATGTCCACAGTGCCCAGCTTACTTTATCAAGGTGGATCAGTTGACCGAGCACCAAATCAAGACCCAACATTTTGATGATGAAAAATGCAATGAAATTAACCCGAGGACTGACTCGTCTGTGCGAACGGAACCTCCTATTATTCAAGATATCCTGGAAGCTGTATGTCATTTATGCGGGGAAATGTATGCCACTCAGGAGGAAATGGATAAGCATTTTACAATCATACATGCTGATACTGATGGCGAGAAAGATGTTTTAGCGTTAAACATTTTATAATCTTTATTTTTCTTAACTAAAGTCTTTCACAAAAAATAAAAAATAAAAATTATTTTAACTATCAATTTCTAATAATGTCGTAAATTCCAATTCTTTTTGTCATTCATTTGGCTGCTTCTTCATCCACAATGACCTCTTCATTCTCAACTGCTGGGGGAGTGTCCATGTCTTCAGGAAGCGAAGGCATGCTTTCCCCACCTTGCTCCGCCCCTTGCTCCCTCGCTTTCACCTCATCCAACAGCTTTTTCAGTTTTTCAGGATCTGCTTTCGCCCGATTCTTAAGCCTCCTAGTATAATTCCTCCTGCCGCCCTCTGGGCATCTATGGAAATGATTCCTGTAGTCTTTCCTGCTCTCAAATAATTCCCCACAGATCTCACAAGTGACTCTATTTTTACCATGGTATTTCATCAGGTGCCTGACCAATCCACTCTTACTGGTAAATTTGGCATCACAGATTGAACACTTCCAGGAGGCGTGAAGTTCCCTGAGATGGGAGAGAAACAAGTCTTCAGCAATGAGACGCTTGCAGTGCCCACACTTCTTCATCCCTTCTGGAATCTTTTCATTAGGATCGGGCCATCTTAAATCTACATTTTTGCTGCGATTTCGAACATCCTCTAGAATATCTGGATCTACAGGGATGTTTTCTTCTAGTCTTTTACGGATACAGGAACGCTCATGGTACAGCACTTTGAATCTTTCCACAAATAATTTCGAACAGAGTCTGCACGCTCTCCCGTACTTTTGAGTTAGATGTTTCCTCTTGTGCGAATAGAGGCTATTGTTGGTGAAGAATCGCTTCTCGCAGTAAGGGCATTTGAGGTGTCTCTCCTTCACGTGGGTTTCCAAGTGCTGCTCGAAAATCTCTGATTTGTAGTGCTTGTGACAGACGGGACATTCCTTGGTGCCTGTGGGATCCAGTGGTAACACCCGAACACCTTCAGGAATTAGATCGAGTCTGGCCGGTACACGCTCCTTTATTCGTTTTTTCTGGCATCTTTTTTTGGGTTTCTTTCGTGGCGTCGGCATTTCAAGAGTAGTAGACTTCCTCTTCACTTTCGCTAAAAAATGCCACAAAAATATTAATAGCAGTTGTAACTTCATTGGACTTCATAAAATACTTTTGTTCTTTGTCTGATGCTTTACCTTTACGGGCATCATCCTCGTCCTCTTCATAATCGTCCTCATCCCCGGCAGGAGCATTCCAATCTTCATCTGTGGGGTCGGCAGCATCATCTTGATCTTGCTCTTCACCGTCTGGAACGTTTCCTTGTCCAGGATCAGCTCCCTGAGTATTCTCATCTTCTCCAGATGCAAACGTAAAATACTCATCTCCATTGTTTCCATCCCCATCTTGGTCCTCCAGACACTGATCTTCTTCCTCCGTCTCATAATGAATTTTAATAACTGTTGTTTCCGTGAATTCCTCCGCTTTAGTTCTGGAAAGCTCATCTACAGTGTTTGGGATGTCATCTAGTCGAGGTACACACACCCTCAAAATCTTCCCAGAGATTGGAACAGCATCATTTCCCCCAGATGAAGTGGACGGCTTTGGAGTGCTTTGGGTTGTGGAAGAAGCACCTGAATCATCTCCAAATTTACCAGCCGGTCTTCTCGTCTGTCTTCCATACCGAGTTCGATAAGTACTCTCAGATCTTGATTCCTCCTCCTGATGAGGTGGTGGTGCATTCTCCTG
>JAQIXX010004424.1:0-16305 GCA_034700605.1 Willowsia nigromaculata
TCTATCAGTTATCACATTATAGTAATTTGACAGGTATTAAGTATGCAAGCTAGTGAAAATGAAAGGGAAAAAGTACGTGGCTTATTTTATTGCTATATACGAAAATTCTTTGAAATTGATAACGATAAAATAATTTGTAAGACTACAATCTAAATGATAAGTTATGAGCTTGTGTATCTGCGTTCCGAAACTCCAGATGCACTTTCATATTATCTATACTCTTATTCTTTTACTTTATATTCGGGCCGTTGTTTCATCGGAAAATCACTAATGAAGTTTAGCAATCTAATATACAAACTAGTGCGTGCATAAACGTCGCGTCTCGTCTATCACTGTACGCATAACAATTTCATTGTATTCTGACAACTGATGGCACACGAAACGAACAAAAAACATCATTACCTCGACAAGCTAATTCTGGTGCATGCTTCATTCAGGAAAATCCTTCACTTACGATATTGAGTTGAATTTGAATTTCAGTAAAAGAAAGCAATTATATATTATATGCACAGTATCTACATATAATGCTGAATTTCAATTTTATAGTAGTAAGAGCAGTAGTTCGTTAACTTTTGCTCAAGTTTTAAATTTTAAAGTATTACACATGGCTTTAATTTGTTCCAAGAAAATCCATTCAAGTAAGGAATTTTTCCATTCTAAAAATCTGTTACTGATTACAATTGAGGTATAGAAATAGATATTTGTTTTCAGGTAAAAATGACTGCTTCCTTTTTTAAATTTCATATGCCGAAGTCCAACCAATTTTTTGATAGTGACAACTTTACAGGTATAAAAAACATTTTCACTAACAAGTTTTTATGTATTCAACTAATAGTTTAATAAGTTTAATTAAATCAAATTCCGTTTTTTGGTTTCTTGCTGTAAGCATAATGGAACAATTCATTCAAGCCTTGCATATTTGTGGTAGCTAAACACATTTACGGAAATACATATCACATTATTATGGAAAAAGATTCTATTAAGATGTTTGGACCAATAACGTGTCATAAAAAGATCCTTTATCCTTTTACCATATAACTAGTTTGGGCATCTATCCTGACTATGGAACTTGCTAATTTTCATTGACGAAACACACATAATAACACTAAAGAATTAATTTCTTTGATGAGCAGATAGGTGACATAAGAGAATCAACTGCCGTGCAGCTATATGACGGCTAATAATGCGAATAATTTTATGTTGTCGTCACTCTGTCAGAGATGCAGATGAGTGTCCTTCTTTGAATGCTCACAGGCTTACAAGTTGACGTCATTGCTGAGTAGTTCTCAGTTTTTGGAACGGCATGTATGTGAAATCATGGCGAAGGCAAATGGTGAGGTGAGTTATCTTATGAACGTACAAATGTGCATTTGTATTCAATGTAAGAGAAGATAATAGTGGATATGACGTATGAAGTGCCACTGTCTACCTGAAAGGACAAACGAATGATTCTGGAATTCTGGATTTTGTCGAAACTCCAATGAACTCTGCCTTTGTCACGGCCGTTGAGGTTTACGATTTTTGGCTTTGTCTTAGCCTAAAGGGCTATGTTTTGAGCGATTAAATCAAACTAATTTGCTGTACTATGGTGTATGGTGTAAGATGATTTTTTATACATTTTGCTTCATTCTGAAATATATTTGTAAATTGATTTTATTATCAAAACCGCATCATTATAAACTTTCAAATAAAGCTCAATAATAAGTAACATGTAGCAATAGCAAGTATCATGTAATAAATAATTAGTAATTGGCATAAGTTTGATATACACTTCCCTGGAATACACTATTCAAATTCATGTAACTTTCTTGGTTTCAATAAACTGAGAATCATCTGAGGTGTGCCGAGTGTTAGCAAGTAACGTAAGGGAAGCACTGATGATGAATACTGGTAGGTATCGTGAAGATAATTTTTGTGTTTTATAATTCAAGTATTTTTTCCGACATGGAAAATACCATATTATATCTCCTCCCGTCCTCCCATCCTCATTTTTTATCAGACATCATTATATCATCAATCAAATATATGTTGTTTCATTAGACTTGATAAAACAGACCAGCCAAACCCCTTTTGTCAATAAGGTAGAAGTTTTCGGTTGATTGGGTGTTAATCACTTTCACTTTGAATTCACAATGTCAAAAGTCAAAATATTCTGCCATTGAAATAAGTGTTTGCTTAATTCTGTGTAAAATATATAATGGTTTTCATTTCAACTACCATTATCACCTAGCACAAAAAATCATCAACTACATTGCATAAATAACAAGCTCTGAACTAATTGCAATTTAGCAGTTGTTCCTTACGATGTCTTATTCTGGGTACGCGAACTTTGGTTTCCACTTAATTCGATAAATTTCATATACGCAGTTCTGTACAAATATAAGCATATGTAATTTGTGTGTTATATATTTATCACAAGTGTAAAGTGGACATATATGTACATTTACAATAAATACAATCCGACAATCTATATATTCTGAATTTTCAAGTTTACATAAGCATGATTCAATATGGTATATAATTCAGAGGATTCTGATTCAGAGTATAACCACAAGCTTAAGTGGCATATGAAGACAGGATTAGATTATTAATTAGCAATCAACAATCCCATTTGAGATTTGACACCTGCAGTTTTCAAGAGACTGAAAAATTATGTTTCAAAAACCAAATACATAATCTTTGGACATAAATTGCGCCGTACTTCGCTCGACATTCACATCAGATGTACAGAGCAATATTTTATTGGTTTTGCTAACTGATCGGAAATTTCCATCATTAGAACGATCTCGGTTGCTGTATGAATGTCAAGTATGATTGATCATCGTATGCTGATGAGTTCCTTTGTGAACTTAGGATCATGTAATGCAATCATGTTCAATTCGACAGAAAAAGTGTTATAAATGATAATAATTGAGCTGCTTATATTCGTTTTTCTCGATATTTTTCAGTGCAAGTATTTTTTAGTCTTTTTATATCACCGCCACTTGTTTATCTAACTTATCCTTAAAGCCGATATGTGTGTACATAAGTTTATGCAGTGTGAATACATTATTCCAGGGCTCGTTACTTCAAAATTCCATCAATCAATCAATTACACAAAGGCAAGTCTTTCATTTAAATCGTGCCTGGAGCTTAATAGCACAATTAAGCGTTATTAATCGGAAAGTCAGAGGTTATGGGATATTAAAAAATTGTAAATTTTGCCATTTTACACAAAATATCGTTTTGGGTAGTGTGAGTACATACGTACCGGCACAAGGCAATTTGACTTGATTTGCTTGAAATTCAAATATTTAGCATAAACCTGTAGCATGCTATGTATATTTCATCCTTACAGGTTTCCACAAACAGGTATTTTCCACTGTCGACCGTTCTCTCAATTTGGGAACGAAAATGAAAAATGCCTTTATGTACGTTTTCCGTCATCTTTAGAGCAAATAACTCGAGCTGAACGAAAGTGATTAACTGAAGCGTATCATATTCAAACCGGTATTCATTTGTAATTTATCGTAGGAAAGTTTTCGCCTAGCTTTTAATCGTTTCCCATATCCCTTGCCATGTTCCAATGCAAAGCTGACGCAGAACGCATTGTTTCTTAATAATTTTTTAAAAAGTTTTTAATACACTGTATACCAGACACAACATAGTTTTGTGTATTGTATATGTGTGTATACTGTATACACACTATTATATAATAAAAACACAATGAATAATACAATTTAACTGAATGAGTGTATAGTTTATGAGAAGAACACACATTGCAATTTGGAATAGATGGAAATATAGCTTACAAGGCATTTTATACACATTCCACACAAGTCTTGGTGCAATAAAACATGCATTTTTAAAACTTTATTGTAAAAGTGTTTATAGACATAACTGGAAAATATTAATAAAAATTATGCTATGGAACAAATTCCAGAATAAACCGTTTGTTTTTGAAAACATCTGAAGGACATGATATATACGTACCTGTGTGATACTGTTTCCTGCATTTTTTCATTATTAGATTTACACACCGATGATACCGATATCAAACTTATCTTTTAAGCTTTACAGCGTGTCCCCGTTCGTAGCCAAAACCAACCACTCTTGATGTAAAATGTAATGAAATCGGGCACATTTTTTTCGCAGATCAAAGAACAATCAGATAAACTATGCAAAGGTATATATGATTGTATAAAAAAGGCTTGCAAGGTTATGTAGTTGAGGGAAAGGTTATGTAGAAACCGAATATAATGGGGAATTCCAGAAGAAAACCTAGCAATGAACCTATACTTGCTCTCTTCTTCATAAATTCTAAAGTGAATTCGGGGAAAGGGAAACTTTCATTTTGATCTATAATCGTCAACTGAATCAGGTGAAATGGCTAATTTTCCTTTGTATAAAGGAATGATAAAAATGTTATCAGTTTTTGTTCATAAAAACCACAGTACAACTATAGTGTATTGCTTGGCCGAATTTTGATCCTGGTATTGTTTGATTGGCAACAATGATTTTTAATATGCACTCCCTCAATTGACAATAAATGTTGGCTGTGAGCAACTTGCAGTACAATGGATTCGCTGTTACTGACCTTCGAGGATAGACTCAAACAAGACCTAATTACTATGTGCAGTATATAAAGTTGCTTATTGGCGAATTGTCTTTAGCTTCGTTCTTGATCTAATATGCACTCAATGTACTGCACTGTATGCATGGTGTGGTTGCTGGATTAGTAATGCAAAAGGCTTGGCGAGAAAAAGGTCACAACCCAATTCAGATTTTAAAGTATTTGTGGCCAACGTCTGTTTTTTTGCGTCTCAAGTACAAAACAAAACACTTCTAATGAAACTTTGTCGTTTTCTAGGTACTGAAAAATTGTACGTAAAAGATCATGAATTCAAGCTCGAATGGTTTACACTTGAGTAATGACTGATGATGATCCGAATCTAGTATAGAAACTTAGAATCAGAAAGCAATTCGCAATACATAATGGATTTGACTAATTTAGTCTTGACGTAAGCAACAAGATTGCAAATAGATTTGTTGCACTTCTGAGTACACAAATACCGAGCTTTAAGGTTTTTTATTCATGGAAAATTTAAATGAGTTAAAATATCATTTACGACAAGCACCGACAGAAACTACTCAGCTACGGATTTCGTGTTGTGGCATCATTAGGCAAATTTTATTACTTTCTGTCAGGTAGCAGAATGACAGCATTTTTCTTGAGTGAAATAGAAGTTTTTTGCTCAACGTTGTGCTTTGATACAACTACATCACATGCATAAAAATCTTAAGCATATTATTATCTTTAATGCATGTTTTTACCTGAGGCTTATGTTAGTTTAGTTTCTTATGTTAAAGTTAAAGCTTAATGTAAAATTACAAGGTATAAATGACAGATACTGAAATAGTGTACTAGCTGATAAATGAAGTGTTCTAGAGTTTAAAGATTGATTGTGAGTGTTAATGTCAAGTAGATACTGACCATACATAATGAAATATGGTAGGTAAGCATGAGATTTAAAATTCCATCAATTAACCCACCATAGTATTCATATTTGTTCAGAGCATTCAAGTTTTATCAGTACAAATTCAATATGTGGTGTAAGTGAAACAAAACAAGTATGTACAATTTGAACTTTCTAGGTTGGTCATTGTTTCCACTTTGCCTTTTCTCTCTGTCCTTTCTATACACTTTTAACAAATAACAACCTGGATCATGCAATCATTAAAGTATCACATACAAAAGGCATAGAGATTCATTATGTTTTAAGGACTTCTTTATGTCCTAAAAATTTCCATAATTTTCGAAAGTAGTGTGTATATATCTTCATTTTTATGAAATGCTCTGCTTTTTCCCGTTGACCTGTACAAGTAATAGATATCAAGGTATACCAATAGGTACATATGTTACAACAACCCCTGCGGTCGGTAGGGTAAGAGGTTCAAGTCCAACAAAAGTGAAAACTTTTATGAGATTTGTAGGATTGTAGGATTATTGGGAACACAATCAAGGTTGCTTTTCTTCCCAGAAAAAAGAAACTACCTGGCACTTTTTTGGAGTCTGTGGCTCTCACATTCCACTTATTTAGATGTGCATATGGATACTATGCGTAGTTTTTATTGTATTCAACATTGCCAGGTACTATATCATATTTTTGTAACGTGAACCTACCGTAAATTTCCGTATCAAAGCCGGTCTATTTAGAAATATACGGCAACAAAATAATTGCATGCTATTATGCATGGATTTATCTCAGATAGGCATTTCTACTTTTTCACGCATGAAGAAAGAATCAAGGTATATCAAAGTGTTGCTGAAAAGGAACTTACCATTATTGGCATCTGTTGACTTTGTTGCATGAATCACAGAATTTAAACTTTCAAGTATGGATATAGGCTGCAGATTTGCAATATTTGGACTGTAATGCGCTGTGTTTTGTAGTTCCAAAACCTCATCCACACCATCGTCCGACTCGTGAGGAAAAGCAAAAGGAGCCATTTTTCTCTCACAGTTTTTGAACTACATAAAACAATGAATGACTGTTGATAATGGAACGAGACATTGAAAACTCAATGTCATTCAAATGTACATGGCTTTTACTTTCGTTACGTTGAATATTCATGCATCCAAAATTGCCGCTGGACTTGTCAATTATCTAGTCATTTTGTAGATTTAAACTTTTAGTTTTAAAACACTGTCAGTCAATTTTTCACAGTTCACATAGTCCAATTTGGAAAGTTCGTTAAAAACGTACACATAATTTTGCGAAAAACATTTACACCTTATCTTCCAGTTATAAAGTTAAAACATTACAATAAATTCACTTATTGCTGAAAACTACTGGAAAATATGTCACTGTTCCTTTGTCATTAATGAATGAATAGCTAAAGTCATTTCACTGTGTGCTGCAGCGGTTACTATCCAAGAAGAACACGAAATTCGATTTAAATGTATTTCCCGATTTGCAAAACTGGTTATTACATCATTTACAAATTTGCTCAAAATCATTGATTGATATTGTTGTGGAAATAATTTCTTGTATTTCCGACAATCGAGCGACGTATTTATTAGTTTCTCACGCGGCCGCTACCGTTCTTCATTGAATCGTTGTATGTCTTCTGAAAAAATAAGTTATTGTTAAAAATGAGGTTTAAATATTTTGCAGATGTACTTACTACAATACTAGTACTGTCTTAAACACAAAGAGCAAATAAAGAAATGAATCAGCAGAATGAATGATGCTATGCCTATCTTTCACCTTCCATTCGTTCAAGATTTTATTTCGCGTTTTATGCAACACAACACAATGCTTCAAGTAGGTAGAGTTTTTTTTTGGCATATTGTGTGGTATCTGATCCAGAGCAGAAGTCTTTCTGCCTTCTGCTAATAATGATAGTTACTTACGTATGCATTTTGCAGTACTAATCATGCTGCTAGTCAGTCTAACATTGAACAAAATTATTTTAAAGGTTTGATATTTCGATTTCATACCTATCAAGTAGGAGTGCAAGACGGAGTAGTTTTTGGGTCCAGGTCCAGTTCATAAAATCATCGAATCGTATCATCAAACTAACTTTCACACATATTATACTGTGTTGCGGCAGTCCACGCAGAAAGAATTCACAGGTAAATCTTTTCAAGATTTTATGGAGATATGATTGTTGTTTTCGAGAGATATTACGTTAAAACTCCGTCATCATTGTTATCGCCAGTTTGGGAGTACGCCGTAAGTGTAGTGGAGAACAGAGCAGGGTAGATGAAGATGGGTATAAAAATAGAGACTGACTACGCGAAATCCACTCTTCAGTGACCACGGCTAATTCTCTACTTCAATTCGCATGGTTGCTACTCTGCCAGTCTGGTACCTGCGTAGTACATAATTGTAATCACTTAAAAGTATGAATTAAACAGATGAAATGGAAATTTGCAAAGAGCAACTAGAATAGCTATAGCAAGAAGCTTTTGTGCCGCCGTGAATAAAAATTCAAATCTCAAAATCCCAGCCTCATCGCCCGAAGGTTCAAAACGTGTCTGTAGTCGGAAACTGCATAAAATTTTTTGTATAATTTGTAATAAAAATGGTACATCACATAATAACTATGTTGAATCTGGAAAATTGCACCAAATTAATATCAACATGACACGACATTTTATGAAATGTGAAATGATGTTGGGTACATATCGTACCATGTACCCTGATATCTGACATGTGCAAAAAAACCGCGCACACAATTTTGATGGAAACAGTCGTGTAGTTTAGTTTCACATTATCTCTGCTTCAGATTCGTGTATGTTATTATTAACAATCTTAAAAGGCAACTCATGTTCCATGTTTTCATCCTTAGTTTTCCCTTTTAACGTATAAAACGCCCATGTAATCTGTGCGAGTGTATTAACATTGACCATTGAGAAGTTATATAATCACTTCTACTTTGACTTAAGCACAAAAAATAAGCACAAAAAATTATGACCGCTAGAGAATGAAAGGTCAGTTTTTAGAATTATGCAAATAATTTTATTACTAGATTTTATAAGGATTGTAGGAAGGAACCGGAATAAGCAGGCATTAACTAAACAAGTAAAAAGTGAATTCAAGCACGTTCAACTATGTTCAACTGACAGTCTGACGAATTGACTGGTTGGATTTCTAAACGACTAAAATCGCTATTAAAGGCAAAGTGATTTAATTTGAATTGAAAGCACTCGTTCTCTGGTCAGTGACATTCTACATTTTACTACCATGTACAGCGTTGGCGAAGTAACGTTTATGGGAAAACCCATATTGCATGCCTTTACATGAATGCTGAAGATGTTGATCTAATCTAGGTAGGTATACAGGCACATGCTGTCACAAACGCATATTATATATGCTGTTGTAGGTATAAAAAGTAGAAACAGAAAGAAATGAGAAAATGCCCGTTTTGTCTTACCTTTACGGTTTTCCATAAACGAGTTATCTTCTACGAAATCTTCGCATTCATGCAGTTAACTGAAAAAGTAATTCGTTTTACGGGAACAGGTGGAGTTGGGATTTCACGCAAAAATGAGTATGCATGCAAACCAACACCGCTAAGTTCTGGGTACAATTAAAAACGATTGATGATAATAGCAATAACTTTTATCCCAACAATGCACAATGACAAGTACATAATACTACAATGTAAATTACATTATAATACTAATTCTGCTGGTTTTTTTCACTTGCACTCTGTGATGCTACGCTCTCCCTAGTTGTAGCTCTAAAAGTCTGCGATTAGACCGTTCTCAGACCAACCAGACAGACTTTCATAGCTTGTCAAACAAAAAAGGAGCAACAAAACAGAAAACCACCGTAGTAAATCCGTAAATCTTGTACGTGACTTGACTGACGGACTATCTACAGTCAACTGAAAGAGGTTAACAAAGGTCTTGTCTTGTAGGAAACGAAAGCTTGATGAAGCTCATCCATACAATATCCATTCTTCCATTTTTCCATTCATTTTCAATGCATAAAGGACAAACTTGATCATTTAGCATTTAAGTCTCAAAACAGAGCATAATATTTCACTGTAACTCATATCAAATGAATCCATAATATGATATGATATGAGGAAGGTAACTTTAAAGCTTTGAGGTGACAAGAGAAAAATATGCTTTTACATTTACGTTTATATCATACAGCAATAAAGGTGATGTACACAATATAGACCCGCACATTTTTTTCTGGGTATGCATATTATTTCATTCATCTTGTTTCATATGCAAAGTTTCTGACTTGCTTTTATAATGATGAAAAAACTCAATGTATAAAACAGACTTTATGAGAAGAATTAAACAAAAAAACTTTATTTTACAGACAATTACCCACGGAGAGCGTATATCATGCGTATAGATTATGATTATGGTGTGTAATGGTAAATGTACTATGTGCTGTGGGTGGACTGTTCCGTTCCATCTAATCTACTATTATTTTAACAGCAGTCAATTCTGGAATACTGAGGAAACTGAGGATTGTGTATTATTGTATTGTAGTTTAAAATGTGTGTATGTGTGTGTGTTATCTTATGTAGGTACATTACGTGCATGGTGGTCGTAAAATGTAACCCGAAAACAATAATGATTCATTTTTCTTTGATTTTAATTCTCTGGATTGTAGAATGGAACTGTGGCACGTTCGTTGTTGGCTGAAATGATTCAGTTGCAGGAAAAGAGCTAGAAAAGTGCGAAGCGCACATTATTAAAGGAATTGTACACATCATGCCATTAAAATGTTCAACTGATGAATAATATAATATTATGATGCTGTTTTCCCAGCTACCCCATCATTAGTATTGTATAAGAATGTAAGATATATAAGTTCTTACTTGCCCGTACCAGTGCAAAAGCATCGTGTAAACGAAACTAACCTACCTAAAATGCGACTTGCCTAAAGTTACATGATTTCTCAGAAAAACTTCGTTAAAAGTCAGGTCTTGCTGCAGCAAAAATATTTCAGTTAGCTATGCAGTTTCATGAGAAATCTGCATGAGAATTCTTCAATGATTACATATCTTCAAAGAATGGACTGCAAATAGTTTGTAATTAAAATTAAAACATGATCGGATCGTGCAGTTTGAAATAGCGTGGACCTGTCTGCTTATCCCTGAAAAATGGGGCTTGCAACTATTCAATTAAAATGCATACACAAGTTGACTCACTTCCATGTTTTCGCGCACTCATTTTTTGCAAGAATTTTTGCAAATTTTTTCATGGCATTAAATGAGAGAAACAGTAGATTAATATACATCTTAGCTAGGAATCAAAAGACGGAAGTCGCAGCATAAAATACTAAGAGTTCCTTAACATCAGAAATTTAATTACCATTCAGATACACAACATTCACCCACAATAAACGCTTAGCATAATTAGAAATTTTGATACAAACTACATCATTGACTTATTGATTACAAATTTTTATTAATTTTTAACTGGTTTTTCGTTTGCCATGTTTTTGTCTACATTTAGAGGTGGAGCAGGGCTAGTAGGAGGATATGACTTAAGTGCAAGGTGTAGCACCAACTCCTCCAATGGTATTTTGTCAACTTTATTTTGATTATTTGCATTCGTATAAAGTTGGAAGTGTGCACAGGAGAAAATGCATAATTTGAATACGGCATGTGTACTTATTCATCACCACATCACTGTTTGCTATGTATTGTTTAATGAATTGGAATCGCAAACAGGTCAATTTCTTTGTACTTCTCGTGATCCGAGGAAAACAGGAAATCCCTGAAACTCTTCCATCTAAGTTATTTTTTCGAATTGTCAAAAATCATTCCTCAGGTTTATTCACACTTTAATAATTTTTTATAGCAAAGATAATTAACATAATAGACAACAAGTATAACTCAGACATATTTATTTGTTCGCCTGCTTTTTAAACTACAAAAGAAACGGTTTGACCGAGAAGGTTTTTCCCGTGAAATCATGTATTTTCCAAACTTTGGTCTTTAATTACCATGTAGGACAATTAAAAGATTGTGTCGAATATTCTATTTAAAGAGGTTTTAAACTTTAAAAACTTACCACGCAAATGCAGAGCGTGAAGAAATATGTAGGTGTATTGGTTGGTTTATATACCTTCCCTTTTGCCGTGTCATGCACATCTTCACGCGCAATCTTCTTCATGTAAAGATTATTTATCACATAATTTATCTATTGTGTATGTCTAAGTTCAAGGAACAAAATTATAGTTCATCTTTCACTTGTAAGTTACATAGGTAGGAAAGAATCTTAAGATCTAAGTAGGTCTAACAATACTATGTGTGTATACGACAAAGACAAAATCACGCATCAATTTTATTGTCTCATTTTGCTAGATTCCAATAGTCAACCATTGTCCATTCGTACATCGCTTGATGCAGACAGATAAAAAGTCGACGACAATTGTCGGAAGTCTATTGTTGAATGTATTTGATATAATTCCATTTTCATTATTCAGGCTCACGAGATGTTACGTGCAAGCTTCATTCAAAATGTAAAGTTACGCTTACTCATTTTAGACCTGTCCAGAAGAATGATACAAAGATGTATAAACAAGCAACTATAAAATTTTGCATGTCTTAATCTTTAAGACCGATGGCTTCATGCTTTCTATTGGTTTCCACAAAAAGTCTACTTAAAACTTTTCTATACTTGAGAAAATGAAGACCAATTAATATCACACAATAATAAGCAAACCAATGGAAAGAAACTCCCTTGCAAAAACACAAAACTCCACACATTATCATTATATTTAAAGCATGAAACTGTTAAGCTGGTGACTCATATGATAACAACGTAATATATTCAATTGAACAGCAAAAATATGAAATCATGTCCAGTCCACATGTTGAGGATTACGTAAGCAGCGCAGCAATCAGGTAAGTGCATTTGGGCATTGGGTTGGGAAGACTTTTGGATTTACTTCCAAGGTCGTGAATCATAATTTTCTGAATTGCAACTTTAATTTTAAATAGGCATGTCAATATGCTTTCATTCACTTTATTAAGAAATTACATATATTAACGATAATTAGCTACTTTCCCGAATATTTTACCCAATGCCAATTTGGCATTTTACCAAAGGATCATGATTTTGGCTGATTTTTGCTAAAACATTAGTTTTTAATCTGTCAAAGTGACCAAATGATCTAGGAATGCTTAATCATACTTTCACTTCAACTTTGTGAATACAACAATCAAACTTTATGACAAACTATCCGTTACTATTATTGAGGTCTATGTACTTATGGAATAAAGAAACTTTCAGACAAATGTTTTCATGAAAGTTGACCTATATAGCTAATCGATAGCGAAAAAACCTTCAGGAATTGCAAGATTCACATAAAAATGAAGTTCCATAATTTTAACAATCTCTTAACTTAACTTATTAATAATAGTTACCATCAATCATAATCACTTGATTTTACGAAGGCCCGCACTGACCTTTTCGAAAAATATCAAATTATAAAGTTATGTTTCATGATTCATGTTTGTTTGATGAAATGGCTCAAACAGTCTCAAGCTCTGCTCTCATGTATGCTTCTTGAAAACAAAGCATTAGTGTGTACACGTCTCCCCAGTGCATCTCAAAGCTAAAAGGCGCTTTCACAGACAACAACAAACAAACGATTTTATACTCCACACACTGTCCATCTGCTTTTACAGTTTTTAATTACTGCGGCTGTCCAAAATTAGATTCAAAAGTATCGCTCGTTAGTGAAAATACTAATTAATAAGCTTGACAGTTGACAGTTGACGTTGACAGCCTAGTCTTCATTACAGTTAAATTTGAGGTATTGTGTTTTCTGGCGTTCGACAGTGAAGGCGGTTTTATGAAATATATTACTTGCCAATTGTTCATAAACAACAATGCTTAAAGGAAGCAAAGAGAGTTGTAATAAAGTGAAAGCGAAGAAGAAAAGTAAACCGAAGAACTTTTTCGGAAAAGGGTAAGTTTTCGTAGAATGGAGGAGTGATTGTATCTGAAGTGAAGGTTGAAGCTTATTACTCACAACTTATAAACTTTTTCTCCTTTAAGTTTAAAGATAGTCGATGAGGACTCATTCAGCATAGTAGCGAAGCCGCCTTCAGATTCAGATGATGAAGAAGTGGAGGACCTCCCACAAATAGCTGCAGTTGTTGATGAAAGACCTGTGGAGATCCAAGTGTTGGAGTCATTCAGTCAGTCAAAATGGAAAAAGGTTGAGGCAAATCAAGGAAATGATTCCGATGCTTCACCCCCAAGAAGCAAAAACCAATCTTCCCCTCCTCTAGGATATAGAGAATCAGATGACGATTCTCCAAGACAAAGAGTCCGTAGGAACTCTGGTGACTTTTCGCCTCCAAGACGAAAGGCTAGAAGAGACTCGGGTGACATTTCTCCTCCACGACGTAGTGCTGGAAGGAATTCAGATGACATTTCTCCCCCAAGACGTAATTCTAGAAGGAATTCAGATGACATTTCTCCCCCACGGCAAAGGGCTCGAAGAGACTTAAAAGATGTATCTCCCTCGCGAGACAGATCAAGAAAGCGTTCCAGGGACCATGTGGGCCGTAGAAGACAAAGAAGTTCATCAAATGATATTTCTCCACCGCGGCATAAAAGAGAACGACGACATTCAGATGACATATCCCCTCCAAGACGTAGGGAAACACAAAGAAATTATGATTATTCTCCGGCTAGAAGACGCAGAAATTCTGAGGACAGGTCACCTCCACATAAAAGCAGAAATAAGCATTCTTCTCCCTCATCAAGTCAGCGAGAAACTGTACAACGGAAACGAAGAAATTCCAGTGATACCTCCCCTCCCAGAAGGCGAGAGAGTACTCCCCCTCGTTTTTCAGGTGGAAATCGTCGAAACCGGGATAGAAATTTGGCAAGACCAGAGATTTTGGAGACTTCAGAAAGTAGTGAGAAAATAAAAACCACCCTAGACGGCAAGAAAGCTGGTTTACAAAAAGCTTCTGCGCTGCGAGACGAAATGCTGGATTTCAGAAAACGCGAAAATGAAATGTTTGAAACGGTAGGTTAACTAACAAAATCTAGTTTTTTCATTTCTCTTGAAGAATGGACAGTACTCACTAATAGTGAGTCACTATGTGCGTATACAATTATGTTCAAAAGATGTAAAGATATGCATGTTTTTCTAGCTGCCTGATGAAGTAACCGGAAGAAATGCAAAGGCGGTTATCAGAGACCGGCGGACGGAAGCAGATATTGCAAAAGAACAAGAAAAGCAACGAAAGGAAGAGGAAAGGAAAGCTCAGTATAACAAATGGGGCAAAGGGTACGACAATATTCTCAAACTGTTAAATTAGGAATTAGATCAAGCAAAAAATAAGTTTTGTTTGGAGGAGAAAGTATAATATGTGTAAATAAAATTTACTCATTAGGTTGAAGCAAGTGGAAGAACAGGAAGCACGAGTCCGCTCAGCTTTACATGAAATTGCGAAACCATTTGCAAGGCATAAAGATGATGAAGACTTAGATGACCACCTCAAAAACATCGATCGGGAAGGAGATCCAATGCTGGAGTACCTAACTGCTAAGCGTCGGAAAGCTACTGGAGGAGTTGGTAAGTATTATTTAATAAATCACTAATAAATCTAGTCATCGTGAAAACAGTTCGTTAAAAAGTGCACCACAAAACCACGAATGTATTGCTAGAAATGCAAATTTTTTCTCCTTATAATTTTCAGAAAAACCAAGATATAGTGGTCCGCCACCCCCACCCAATCGCTTCAACATACCTCCTGGATATAGATGGGATGGAGTTGACCGATCAAATGGATATGAAAAAGAATGGTTTAGCCAAATAAATGCAAAGAAAGCTTTGCAGGAAGAGGCTTACAAGTGGAGCGTGGAAGATTTATAATGTTATAAGAAAATTGTTTGCGTATCATGAATAAGTTATCTATTAAAAGAAAAAATGTTTATCGTTACCCCACTCCTTTGTTGTCAGACTCGTTGAGGGACGGAGGTGCCTTCGTTTTCAATTCTGTCATATTCAGAACAAGTATGCATTTGATCTTAGTAGAAGTAGTAAACTGACGAACATTATCACACTACCAAACTAAATATATTTATTTAGAATTAGCATTGATTATTTTGATAACTTATCAATTTTTTTGTTTACTTTTATTACGCATCACTGAATATCTCTATTTGAGTGTAGCCTGCTGAAAAAAAACGTCTAGAGTCTAGACGTCTATTACATATTATTGGTTTGAAAATCTATGTGAAAATATTGAAAGAAAATTGTCGAAGCCGCAGGCTAAACTTTAGCTTTAAAAGCTTTTGACAGTTGAGCACAATTTGCTTGTGTAACGGAAACTGTATTCGCACGGCACTGCCAGTACCTGGTGGCACTCGAATACATCCATCATCATTAGTATTATCGCCCTGAATGATTAGGATAATTAGTAACAAACTTGTCAATGAGCTATAAAGCATTAATTCTTTATCAAAAAATGGCAACTTAAAAGCAAAAACGATTGGAGTGTAAAAGCGTGATTGAATTTAATCTTATAGCACGGAAATGCACAAGCGCAATAATTATTCTGTACTACACTTTCATAACACCAAACGTCTTGTCGCCTTGCATTTTGCTAGGGTTTTTGTCTCTTTATTGACGCATGCAATGCTTTGTTTCTTTTCCTACTATGGGTAACGTTTATTAAGAGTTATGGAAGAGCTTAATTACGTACTCGTGTAGTATGCTCGGTTATGCTGGAATCACATTTAATGCCAAATAATGTTAAACGACCAGATAACTTGAGAAGTAAGATGTGTATGAAATGAGCACAAAAGCA
>JAQIXX010004425.1:0-16301 GCA_034700605.1 Willowsia nigromaculata
ATGTGCTTTGGGATGAGCAAGGTTTAGATCCTGATAAGATGCAGAGGCTTACCATAAAGTTATGCCATTTGTACTACAACTACACTGGGACTATTGCGGTTCCTGCACCCTGTCAATTTGCCCACAAGTTGGCTTATCTAACAGGGATGTCTTTAAGTAATCCTACGAATGGCATGCTTCAAAATCTCTTGTACTTTTTGTAATTTACCTGATAAAAGTACATAACCTATACAGAACTGCAAGGGTACGAGAACTCACAACAAACCATAAATTATTGTTTTATTTGTTGCATTGCTGTTGATGCACTAATTTAGGATGGGGATATAGAATAAAGAATGTTAAGCTTTTGATTTTTTGTCTAACAATAATAAAACTTGGCAATGTCGTTTCTAAAGTTTTGGCCCATTTCAAACACTAATTGCATTGACGTCATTTCTCTCTCTCTCTCCACCACCACGTGAAAGTCACATTCACGCATTATCAAAAGTGCGAAACTAGCATTATGCAGAAAGCGTATAGCTTTATTATTTTGTCTCATGGCTTTGATGATTGATGATGTTAAGGAATTCATTTTGTTATGCAGGAGATGTATTCTTTCTTACTCTGATGAGTATGTTCGCAGTTTCCGGTGATATTAAATGAACCCTTGCGAAAATTTATCTCGCTTGACTTGAGCTGGAATGAGTGCATCCTGAAACTTGAGTGTCAGTTTTACTATGTATGTTGCCAATCCTATCCCAACAGTAAAATTGTTACGATGACAAAGCCAAAATAGCCAGATAATAAATGATGGAAGGTATTAAAAACATCTTGGTAAAAACCAGAAAAAACTAAACTTTGAGTTTTAAATGCAATTTAGGAGTATCGTTAAAACTGCATCTAAAATATGAGCTCACAGCAGTGGCTTCCAAATAGTCTACAAGCGTGACACTACAATATCAAGTTTATTGTTAGCACTTAAAAACATATTAATTCTTTAATTATTTTACGCATTACTTTGACTCTTTCGACTTTTAAAAAGTCCACCCTTCAACTTGTTTTTCATCGAAAAGCGCGATCGGGTTCTATTTTTTATTATTGGAAAGAAATCAAAATAAATTGTGGAAAGTTTTATAAGCATTCTAATCACATAAGGGGAATGGTTCAATGATAACAGTCTCAAAGGGTAAACGAAGGAGAAAACGGCCAAGATTTACAGCATGGTGGTGACTACGTGATTTTATTTGACATTTTCCTTCAGGATTGATGTATTGTCTCCAGTTTACATTATGCATAACGGCACACCCTTTTAAGCATGATGTATTATTAAGGAAAATTGAACTTGGCAGAGATGACATAAATTAGGTAACTCGACTAGAATCATAGTATCACGAATGGGGAATGTGGGAAATAAAATCAGCAATTTTTCTAATCCTTTGTTTTTAATGATCTGTGTTGCTCAAACAGAAAAATTGAATATGCCTACATGACAGTGCCGCATAAGTGCGTTTTCTGTCACAGTCACGAAGTGTTATGAGATCCCCTCCTCTCCCAAACAAGATTCTAACATTTCCAACGTTAGTTTCTCCTTGTATGTAAACATTCAAATTTGCAGCTTGTTTGGCTTGGATACATCAGTTTAAAACCGTATCAGTGGTCGCGTGATGACTACAAAAAAGCCTCCTCCCAGTCTCAATGTCATCGGGTTAAAGACTCAAGCACTATGGAATGACGATTGTTGCATTTCATCAGATAAGAAAAATGGCGTCCATGATGTTTGCCCTGTCATCGGAGTGTCAACAAGAGAAATGAGTAAAGCAACCAATGAAATTAAAAGCTGCAATTTTTATCCAACCTAAATGACATCTGATATCTGTTATCTTTCACAAAGTTATGCAAGTGAAAATTATTTTTACAACTAGACAAAATGTCAAAACCATTTGCTACCATTTGTCATGTGTCGTTTTAGACAAATCTTTCACGCTTTCAAGTTTAAGGACATGTTAATAAACCAGAAACAAAAAATGTGGAAAAATATGCTCATAAAGCGTTACTGGAACTCGGAACAAGCTTATAAGCGAAAGTACCGGGACGGAGGTTGTATGTAGATGTGCATTCGCGAGAAACATTTTAATGACATTCTTTTTATCAATCATGTCTTTCTTGTCATAACTAACATTTACAGAGTAATAGGAAGATGAATTTTAGTAATTATTGTGGAATTAATAAAGATGATAAAAATTGCTACTTCTGCCTGTAAGAAGAATGGAAAATTACGATGCATTAAAATATCATAATTGTTTTCCGTACTTGTTTTGATATCATCGTAAATGAATGAGTGATGATGAAGATATGTAAAGATGATGAAAAATAATCTTTGCCTAGATTTATGCACAGTCCTTCACCTCAAAGCTGACCCATATGGCAACGTATTGAAATGATTAATACCCCTGAGCCCCATGGTGCCGAAAAGTCGATGATATTGTATTTTGTGTGAAATCATCAAATAATCATCCAATATATTGGCCAATTTAACGCATAATTGATTACTTCAAGCAATTCAATTCATCTACGTGAGTACAGCTTTCTTTATTGATGATTATGTTTTAAGGGAATTCAACTTTGTATGAAACATTATCGTGATTATTAATAAACTTATGTAAATGGCACGCTCATTCTATGAAAACAGCTTAATTGTTCAGCGAAAACTACATTCTCATTCACTGAATGAATGTAACGGTTATACCTTCATAATATGCGCATTACTTTCTATACACCAATTCTGTGCCAAGCCCAAGACCCAAAGCCCATATGCCACTCAGCCATCCCAATTGGCTTGAAGAAGTTGACAGGTGCATGTTCATTCTTATCAAATTCATAATGCTAGTTTTTCAACACATTTTAAAAATATGTATATAAATAACGTTGCAGTTTTTTCCCATATTTTCTTCAAGAGAAGATAAAAATTACCAGCAGCAGCCTCGTAATACCATTCTTGTTTTGAACACACAACCTCCACACAGTAATTAGCAATTACTGTATACACCATGTCTTCTGATCGTCCATCACTAAATATTCTAATAATGTCGACAGCATTGGAGAATAATTTATTAATGTGTACTCCACGCTACTAAATACAGTGAGGATAAATGAAAGGCGAACTAAGGATTGAATGAAGATTTTCTGTTACACTCCTATTGGTCGATCGGGTTTCTTCCTATGAGTTATTTTCCTTTGGAATATGGTGAGTTCAAGTTTTATGTTTGCATTCATACTGTCATTTATGTTCCCAAAAGACTAAATATTTTTCATTTCTGAAAGTAAACATCATTAAATTTAATGATGGGGTTTGTTTTTGAAAGATTTATAATATTGATGTACTGCTAACAACGCATTAAGTGGAGCATCGCATTGTGACATAATTATCCAAGCGTCTCCAGCATGTCTACTACAATGTATAAAACAGAAATCAAACGACGATACAAAATCTTTAAACGCGACAGTAGTCGACGAGTTGTTGAAGAAAGGATGAGATTAGGGAAAAAGAGTTCCCATTATTTCCATCACGTTGTTGTCACGACCAAGCCTATCTCTAACACCTACCTAAATTCATGGCGTTGTTCCCGATATGAGTCAGTGCAAAAAGACATATATCTTCCTTTATTTTATCTTTCTTTTCTGCATCTTGAGAGACTGATCTATGGGACAACAAAAGTTAACATAAAAATAAATTATGAGTAGCATAAACAATTGCATAGTAAAGAGAGGAGTAAGTTGGTGGAGAGAATCAAAGTATTCTCTCGTTCCCACAGTCTTCAAATGTTTGTGGAATGCAAATAATGTAGACAATTATTTGGAGCAAGTGAGAGAGAATATAGTATAGTCTTGCACTGAATATAAGGGAAATGAGTCATTTGTAGATATCCATAAGAAATTCATACATGCTTATTATAATTTAAGTGCTAGTCAAAGATCTGAGATAAGGCAAGACGATATGAATAGTATAATAATATTTGTGGCAATAATAATGGTATAAGGTAAAGATATAATGGTGTATTTGTATTTTGTGTAGAAATGTATCAAGAAAGAATCGCGTTCACTCGGGGGAATATATGCGATTTATATATGTGCACCCGACTGCCAACAACACGTCCACCTCACATACACACAAACCAACAGAATGACTTTGTCCTTATAATTATACCATTTTTCTCTCCCTATCTCTTCCCCATCACAATAATAACACGAGGACAAACTACGTAGATTCAATGCTGCTGCTGCTGCTGTGTAATATTTTGCTCTCCTCTTTTGCTTCATTGCTTTCGTAGGTATATGAAATAGCATAATTACCAACGCAATTCACCAGAACGGTAGTATGGATAATAGTATTTAGATTCAAA
This sequence comes from Willowsia nigromaculata, assembly GCA_034700605.1. NCBI lineage: Eukaryota > Metazoa > Arthropoda > Collembola > Entomobryomorpha > Entomobryidae > Willowsia > Willowsia nigromaculata. Next base: position 4,380 of record JAQIXX010004425.1, read on the forward strand.
GAGCTTTGCATCTTCACATACTCATCTTGTAGCAGTTCTCAAGATAAACTTGTAAGCAGATAGACATTTTATTCCTACTCACTAATATATGGTTCATGTCGATGAGCAGAGTTCTCTCGTTTGAAAAAAATCATTTAGAAAAATTCTACTCTCTGAATTGAAACAAGTGTGGTTGAAGAACCATCGTCACTATCTCTCTCTCCTCTCTTCTGACTACTTTTTTTTATTCACAAAAACGTATGTAAACAAGAAGCATGCATGCAAATGCAATGCATCCACTTTAAAAAATTGCAGCCGCAGTAAAGTAGAAACACTTCTTGTTGCACGTTCTCGAAGGGTTCGACCAAGATTATCCAATGCTGACTGAATATATTCTGTAGAAATATATTCTTTTGCAGTACTGCTAATTACACAGTATATGTACTTATACACATCATATTATACATACATATATCATCTCATGTAAGTAATAATTGTTGTCCATTATTGTTCAGACAAAAATTTATATGAATATTGTAATTTACATTTAAGTGAGAAGCGTCATGCAGTTTTTTTTGTCATATTGCACCCAAGAACCCGTTAGGCATAAATTTTGCAGTGCAAAGAGATCTGCAGGGGACTGAATGCAATGCAGTGGCAAATATATAGAGCTCTATGTGCGAATTTATTGATTAAGTTTGTCCTCCTCTTGTCATTCTCCTCTCTCCCTCTTTTTGCTATTTCTTTCTTGACGCTTGTTTCATTGCAAGCACAAGTACAAAGCAAGCAAAGTTGCATTATTTTATTCTCTCCATTTTTTGGACGACCTTCAGTATCGTGATCACAACGGGAAAATATTGACGATAGTAAATACATAGACGCTTAAAAAAGTACTTCTGCATAATGCGGTTTTATTAGGATTGTGTAGTAGCATACATAGCATACCAAATAAGTTTATGTGTGTCAATATATCTATACATTATATTAAGATTTTATGTGATTATAAATTGTTTTTAGGAGGAGGCTATAGTCTATATTTGTGATTCGCCTACTTGTCTGGATTTTTGGAAGCTTGCCAACAATCGTTTTTGGAGGAGTTCTCTGCCTTATTGTATTGCGTTCGCTGACGAGAGAAACTGCTTCCTGGTCTCGGAAATGATCTTGGTCGTCACCGCCGCCACCATCGTCATCCACCTCACTGCCGCATTAGTTCCTCTGGGAAAGTGAAAATCCTCTCTGGTTCGTGGCGTGCTCGCTATCTCCTGTGCTCCCTGGTGTGTACAAAACCGGATATCGGATCATTGTCTACGTTTGACTAACTAATGGAATTTTAGAGATTTTCATTACCATTTTCCATTTCGTTTCATTTTCTTATATATTTTTAATCATTATTGTTTCTTGTTGATTTTCGGATTTAAAGGGATCAACGTAATTCAAATTCAAGAGATGTCATCATCAGCGCCGGAATTCTGGTCGATTCAGTACTTGTGCTATAACTGCGATTACAATTACAAGTGCTATGGCCAACACAACGACGGCTGCCGCATCTTTAGTTTCAACTATTAAGAAGCCTTAAACTTCTCAGGAGATATATAGCTTTTATAGCTAATATCTCCTCTTAAACTTGATTGATATCCAAATCAGTTTCCGTCGGTATATACCTATATATTATATCTGTATGCATCCCTATCGTTATAAATCTTAAATCAGACAGTGAGTGCAGAACACGGATAAAGGAGAGCGTCATTATCAGTCCATCACCCAACCACTTCAGTCGTTCTCCAACTCCCCGGTAGATAAGTAGTGGTTTGGTTTAAGTGCAGAGAGTAGGTAGAGGTGATAAGCACCTTTTTTGTAAGCTCTTTTCGTTTGTAGATAAGAGCACACCTTGATTTACATTCAAATATACTTTCACTAACACGCTCATTAGCAAAAATGATGGTGCAAAGTGCTTTTCGATTACTCGACCACGACGATGGAGGAGCTGACCATTTCCAACTCAGTGACTGCGCCAGTGACAGTTTTTCCAGTGATTCATTCAGTATCAGCAGTAGTAGTAATTATAGTGATATTGTGATAATGACGATGATGAAAATTATGTCTTCGTTTGGGACTAGTAGCAGTAGTAATCGTGTGACTTTGATAAGACAGCAACGGACATACTTTAAAAAACCTAGTTTGTCACACTGACAAATCGCCACGAGTTCACGAGTTTATTGATTGAGAATAGAAAAGAGCGTAACTCTGCAGATTCCCTACGAGTTCGTTTTTTATTCCAGTGATTTAGTTTCGAATTGACAGTTTGTGCTCGCCTTTGGAAAAGAGAAGCTTTTGTGATTTAGCGCTAATGTATAAAAAACCACTTATTAATTAACCTGACTGAAAAAAAGACTACAAATAACATATAACAATTTAAACTATTTAATCTCGAAAAATACACAGATTTCCTCTAGTCTACCTAGTACAGTGCAAAAAAGAAGTGTATAAGTACTTATATATCGCAAACGATTATAAAGTAAGTGTCATACGTGGGCATACACAATCGTGCGAAAATCGGATCGCCGAACTACGAAATTACCTGAATTTTCTACATGCGTATTATGGGATCGCGAGATATTGAAAAAATGCAGAAAGCCAAGAGACGTCTCGCTGCTGTCACATTTTTGACAAATATTTCCCTTGATGGCTCCTACAAGGACACCGGTTGGCAACAAGAGCAGCAACAACAACGTGTCACTTCACGAGGTCATCATCATCACCATCATTCCTACTCACATTCACAACAATCAGCAGATCCAATGGTCATTATTCCCCCGCCGATTTTGGAAGGCTCCAGCTCAGAAGTTGATGGGCGGCAAGGTAAAATCAATGAAGGTATTGGGGGAAGGGTTGGTCTAGCAGTTTGTAACGGAAACAATAAGAACCGGGATTCTGCTGAATCTTCCTCTGGAATTGGATCCATTTATGATTCCAAGTCAAGTCTGACAAACCAAGCACATGAATCGTCTGTGACCCCAATGCGAGATGGGTCCGGCATACAACCTGGGAAGGTGTTATTCTTTGCAGGTAATGCTGCTGAGAAAGAGAACACCGCACCTAGAAAATCGTCATCATCAGCAGCTGAATTAATAACTGGTGGGAGGAAACGGTGAGTGGAATTCACATATTTTAATGATAATATAGGTATAACTTACCTGTAAATTTAAGTAGGTAACATCACTCAAAAATGTTCGCATATTTCCGACAGAGCCAATACCAATGATCTGGGCAACGTTCCAAAAGGAGTGAAAAGGACAGACGTGGGGGTAGAGTCAGATCAAACTCCATTGAAGCATGCTCATTTCAGTAGCGCTGAAAGCATTGAGAATGGTGAGAAAATATACTTTTAAAAAAATTTGCCGTTTTGTATTATTGTATTTCAACAATTAAATAATGTTCTATTTATTCCAATCCAATAGTTTTTCCTGGAATTCAAATGAAATTTCAAAAGAATGGTATCGCGCTGGACAATAAGCTCGCAACAGAAACTCCCATTTTGCCAATTTCATCTCCTCCACCACCCACATCATCCTCATCATCGTCATCTCAACCTCCGTCTGGAGCTAATTCCAGTACAGCTCGTGGTGAAGTAAAATTCTTCAATCTTCGAGAGAATCCAAATTGTTTGCCACTGATCAGAAACGAGAGGCTCGTGATATCTGTTGGAAAACGTTCTCCATGTGTGGTATTCTCGGCTATTCCATACTCGAAAAGTTCCCGCTTCTCCAGAGTACAAGATCGCGTTCAAGAGGGATTAAAGAGAAACCGTAATACTTCCGGAAGTCGTCCTTTGAGCTCTTTGAGTGAACCAGATCCACTCGAGCAACTTCTTCACGATGGAGATAGAGAAATTAGCTATGGCTATTTGCTGAAGCCATCCAATCATCCAACTTGTGATCCATCGCTGATGGCACAAATAACAAAGAGCTTGGCTGCCGATGGAGTTCCTCATGTTCTTTACCCTCCAGGAACTGACAACTCCCCAGCGATGGGAGCAAATGTTCCCCCAGCCGCAGCAAGTAAGGCAATTCATCCATTAGTGTCGCGTTGCATGTCATACGATGGCGTTTTAAAATCAACCACTGTTACACCATCAGTTTCCGCGGCAGTTGAACCAGTAGTAGGGTCAGGTGGAACAGCAGTTGGGGTCGTTTCCTCCACTCTTACCAAGGACGGAGTTGAGGTTGTCGTTGCCAGTGGACCGTCATCAAAAGAAGAAAACGGCACAGCTGCACCCCCTCCGACACTGAATAATCCCGCGGGACTGGTTTACAACCCAACTCTTTTGGATGATCCGGAATTAAGAGCAGGACGACATCGTACATTAATGACTTTTCCATCTTATATGACATCTGTAATTGATTACTGCAAAGCAGCCGACCTCAAGAAAGAACTGAACGATAAGTTTAGAGAACGTTTTCCCCATATTCAATTGACTTTAAGTAAAATGCGAAGTTTGAAACGGGAGATGCGCAGGGCTGCCAAGTCGGAATGCAATGTCGACCTGCTTACCGTTGCTCAGGCTTATGTCTACTTTGAAAAGTTAATTTTGGGCTCATTTGTGACGAAATTCAATCGGAAATATTGCGCTGGTGCGTGTTTATTGCTGTCCGCTAAATTGAATGACATCAAAGGAGAAAACCTACACGTATTGCTGGAGGTAATAATATTATGAGGAAATAGAATGCTGCGAAGGAATACCTGTTAAATGTCTAAGTATAATCATTACATTTTGTCTTAATTTGTAGAAAATTGAAACAACGTTCCGTGTGAATCGCAAGGACCTGCTATCCTTCGAGTTTGCTGTATTGGTCGCCTTGGAATTTGCACTACATATTCCAGCGTGGGAAGTCGCACCCCATTACCAACGACTGATTAATGAAGCATGATAGCATGATGAAGAAAATGAGCGTTTTGATGTAAATAGTATTTAGGCCTAATGTTCGGTTACTTATATTATGTACTTAGAAAACTAGTTGATTTTCGAATTACTTCTCACTATAACAAAATTAAATCCAACATTTCTGTACTGTGTACTTTATTGTTGCGTCCTTTTTAGTTGAATGATAATAACTACTCGTACTCTTATCTATTTCAAATTAGTAGACTGGAGAAAACCAAAAAAGCTTAAAAATTAATATATTTGTGATTTATTTATTATCGCTACTAAGTATACTGTAATTTCCAATCAAAATAATTTCTACTACTACTTCTCGGAACAGGATTATAATTAGGAAGTTGTAGGGATGAGTTATTATTCCTTTTATAAAATTCACAGCCGGACTATTTCTTACTAGTTAATGGTACAATTATTTAGTTTAACAGTATGCGTACTTGGATTTTTTGAAAAGGGATAATAAATCAAATAATTAAAAGATTACGAATTAATCAAATGGAAATGCACGTTGCTCATTGTTTGCATTTTGCTGTGGGGGTGGACTGAGCAGCCCATTCAATGCCCGCAATTGTATAACCCTCAGAGGACCTAGACGGTTAGGAGCTTCATGATTACCCACCTGTTGGCGACCTGGCACATTTTGAGGAGCAATTCGTTGGGGTGGAATTCTTTCTATGACTACCGCAGGATTCATGTTGTTTCGTGGTGGAGGTAGCTCTGCAGGGGGATTCATCTGATTATTCCCTCGGCGTCTCCCTATCCGCCTGCGAGGAGGATTGTTCCCGTTAGCATCACCATTATTGTTAGTGTCTGTAAGGATTCCGACTTCCTCTGAAAATTCAAAATTGTTCTTTCAACCTCAGGAAGGCAACCAACCATAGCACCATCACATTCACAAGAATCATAACTCATTGGTTAATGTACAATGTAACACCTTTTGGAGGGCTTAAAATAAACTCCGTGGGTGGGCAGGTATGAAGAGGTGAGTCCATATATGGTTCAAATGGTTCATCCCCATCAGGCTCACAAATAGTTTCCAAATGACATACAAAGTCACTCTTGATATCAGTCATGAGCAAGAAAATGGCACGCGATAACCTTGCCTTAAATCTTGCTTAAAATAGTAAGGGAAACACAGTAAATTAGATTTTATCATACACAATAGAATAGACAGATGTGTTACATGTTTCAAATCGTCCAGTATTCAATATTATATTTAGCTGGGTGTAAAACGTTTTGTTTTTCAGATGGACTTACCTGCATGTTCCGATTGAACAAACAATGGAAACAGGCCATCTTTCAGGGCGCTGTAAAGAATCACTGATATGATTGAAAACAGCATAAACAGTACTGTCAGGATAAAATACATTTTTTCTTTAAAATTCTTAATACACCAAATTTTATGAACACAAATTTGGATGTAGCGTTTTAAAAATTCCGGTTGATGATTGTATTTTCTTTCACAAAGAAATATTTTCAACCATTCCTTCACACTTGAAGCTCTAGTCAAGAGCAGAAGGTCCAGCTTTTTGTGATGGAATACAGGCAACGACACTTTTTACCATATCATGCAAATTTTTATGCAAATATTACTTTTAAAACAATTTTCGGCATAATTTGCAATAAAACATTATGCTTTTATTTAAATTTTGGAGTAAATAAATTTTCATATCTGGTTACATACATGCAATGTGTTCTTTTACGGTAATTAGCGAGATTTAAATGCATAGTACAGTAAAATTTGGTATATACCTAAAACATTAATGATTTTTAAAACTACATGTATATTGATATAGTGATTTTATATGTAGAATTGATCTATCTATGACTACTACTGAGATAGGCATATTATTACATATGCACGATGAGCTAATACAGGAGGGTATTCAGAAAATGGTTGTTCTATTAAATGTTACTCACTAAACTGAACTCAAAAGTCTTGACCCCTCCCTTATGCCTAGAACTATTTCCACAATTTATGCGTGTAATCAATAGTTTGTAACGGTTTGCATCACATTTAATCACATTCAGAAGAGAAAAGGACATGTTTTTAGACACACATTTTTATAGCCCGTAAATCTTATTACTTTGATACATAAGTTCAGAAGTAAAGAGATGTGTACCTATTGACTTACATTGTTATTGTTAGATCAAACACATTATTAGGATCAAAGGATATTATTCAAGTGATTATTATTAACAAGAATAGTCAGGTAGAATTTTAAAATTTATCCTAGTTATGATTCTAATATGTATATCTACAGGTTGGCCATTTAATAAAAACCTTGTAGACAGCCTACTTGTTTTCGTTGGACAGAGAAACCAAACGATCGTCATGCATGGAGAGATCGTGCTGATAAAGTTCTGCTACTTACAAAATTCATTATTGTATTTGTCTTATTGATTACGGGTAGTACTTACGGGTAATTAATACATATGTAGTCCCGTGCAAGAGCATTCTCCTCGATTGACCAATCATAATTCATGGAACTTAAATAACCAAATGTTACAAAGATATCAAGACCAGAAAACTTCAATTTCCGGCAAACATCATTAAAAGTAGCTATGAATCTTACGACTAAAGGAATCAATCATTTCGATTGTTTGATAACGGTTTGTTACCTAGTAACAACGATGATTTTTTAAACTAAGGAACATTGGTCAGTCGAGATAGTCGAGAATAGACTTATACTTGCACACTTTCTCCAGTATTGCCTACACGACATACCGGGAAGGAGCAATACCACAGCAGCAGTAGATGTCAGCTTAGTTATCACCTCTGGCAGCACTGAGAATAGTCAGCATGTAGATGAAGATGTTGACGATGTCCATGTAGATATTAAGTGCTGCAAAGATGTACTCCTCTGGAGAAATTGCACACTTGTGTTTACCTCCCATCATTAGCTGAGTGTCGTAGACCAGGTATGCTGAGAATACAAGTGCTCCAATGCAGGCATACACCAAGTGCAAGATGGGGAATGTGCTTCTCAAGAAGATCATCAGGATGCCAAAGATGAAGAGAACGATTCCAGCAACAAACATGATCCCTCCATGAGCTGTCATGTCGAACTAATTTGTACAAAAAGTATGCATGAATTTTAAGAAAAATGTAGATACCTTATCTTTAAAGTTTCCGATAAAAAATGCTTACCTTTGTCTGGAATGAAAAGAGTGTGAGAGCTCCACATACAACGGCAGTGATTGCAACAGCCAACATGACAGTGTTTTGACTATAACAAGAACATATCCAAATTATTAATCTCAAAACCAATAAGCTAACAAAACGATATGAATATAGTTATTGAATTTTTGCGTGCTTACTTGTATGTTGAAGCCGCAGTTCCAAGAACGAATCCCTCCGCCATTGTGAATACAGACAAGCAAATATAGTTTTGTGGTGACTTCCTCCTAACGCTCTCGCAGCAAGCCATAGCAATCATTGTGACTAATGTCAGGCCCATCGCCATGTAGAAAAACATTGGATTCCTACGCGTCCAACGTTTCAAACCAGGATGGAACAGAAACGCCGCAATGAAGACGACAGTTACGAGAAGCTGGATGCTCAAAATGCTGTACACCTTCCTAATGAATGCCCGACGAATTGACTTGTCTGAAAATTCTACTCCATAGTTACCCCCATCCGCTGAAGTTTTCCCAGCTTCATAGTCAGTATTTGCATCACCCATGGGTACACTATGAAATCCACCTCCACCTCCATGTAGTGGAATGAAAGCTGTCGGAGGCACTTGTTGAGCGTAGAAAGCTGGTGGAGCACCGCCTCCAGAACCAGGCGGTCCCATAGGTATGGGTCCTCCAGGTCCCATCATGGGTGGCTGAGTGGGATATCCAGCGTAAACTCCTGGTGGTAGAGGATGCATTCCCGCAGTCATCATCATCGGCTGTCCTTGTGGAAACGGGGGGAATGGAGGCTGTTGGAATCCTGCAAAGGTTAATATTCTCGTAAAATGAAATGTCACATTTAACCAACCAGAATACAGAAGCTAAAACGTTTGATGACCTTACCTTGTGGTGGTGGGTATGGCGTCGCCATTTTGAACTTTTTGTGATTAAATTATCCTACTGTTCCAATTGTCTTCCTGTGTTTCTGCTACCGCTGGTGATTCTAGTTAGAGACTTGTTCAAGCTCACATGAAAAGCGTCTCGCTGACTGTCCTTATATTGTACAATAATACTCAGCGATAGATAGATTTGATTTCTAGAGAATTGATGATACTTCCAGTTGCTTCCAGGCCAAAATGAAATAATAATGAATTTTTAATGAGAAAATAGTTTGCGTTTTGTCTATCTATTCTTCTGTTGTCGTGTAATAACCTTAAACAACCTTATTTCCCCTACTTTCTACTGCGACACACTGCACTCCTCCTATCCTTTTACTTCTCTTTCGTTATATAACAAATGTAACTCACTGACTGAAAACATTCACTCAACTTGTCGATATCCAGAACAACTTTTTATTAAACAATATGAAGGGTTTGTGAGAGCTACTAATGCAAACCAATATTTATCTCGTTTTCCAAAGGGAAAGTCAAAACAACGGCAGTTGCGTTGCAGTACATTCCAGAGTTCCTATAATGTGGAAAGGTATTTTCATGGAAAGCCCAAAATTCCACCCTGATACTCCACCTATGCAATGTCATTCTCAGGTCATAAGCACGAGCACACATACGTCGTAATGTGTTTGTCAAAAGGCAAGACGTACATACGTTCTTACGTCTCCATAGGCATCTTTACCGACTAATAAAGCTTTCTCTCAAGTATGTCTTTACTGTGCTTTTCCCTAGAATGTACGTACCTAGTCAGGAAAAACAAATTTTGGAATACTTTAGCCCTGCTGACATGCTTGGTTTTGGTTGCTGTAGCTTCCCATATATGTATACTATAAAGAATCGATAATATAATTTCCTGTTTGAAGCAAGTGAGCAATAGTTTGGAAATGGTATGTATATACATAATGTTTTAGAACGCTAGTGGGGACGGCGACACACAAGGAATGCATGCTCTGCGTATTAATGCAGGACAGATAACGTTTTCAGATTTTAAGACATTTAATGTATTCGGGAAGTCGCTGACTATGTCTTTGTTTCTTCTAGAGCTATTTTACTAAAATACATACTGCAAATTTGAATCTTTTTACTTGCTGGATGCATTTGCATGCCCCAGAATGAGGATATGATTTCTATATCAAGATTAAGACAATTAACCACAATATGCTACGCAAACACCCCGAAAATTTGTAAGGATCACATGCATAATTTCATTGTTTAATGTGATTAAGTTGTGTTTAGTAAACATTTCCAAAGGGCAAAGCGTCTGTAATCTTCAGCTTTGATGCATGAACCAATATAAAAGATTTTGGAGTGAATTTCTAGTGGATTCATAGGAATTAAGAATCTAGGATGTTTTCCTTCTAATTTCTAAACTCCGCCCTGTCCTGCTGAAGATCAGAGATATGTAGGCGTATGATTGGATAAGAATACACGAAAAAATCATGATGAAAAAGGAATGTGCAAGAGATAGCGTATTACGATGAAAAAACATACCTCGATTACATGACAATTAGTTTGATGAAACGATATGAGATTTTGGAGAACAAAATAACAAAATTCTTTTGGGTCCTAGTAAAAAAGACAAGACGTTGATGAAAATATCATCATTTGGAATTCAAAGTCCGACAAGCCGACAACCCAACTAGGTAGAAAGATAAGTTATAGCTCGTTGTCTAGTCGTAAAAAATTCGCCTTGTCAGCATGAGTTTGTTTTTATTATTTGAGGAGCCCTCTGAAGATGGGTTAATAGATGAGAGCAATTCAGACTTGATATCTGAAAATGCATGTAGTGATCATAGCGTTAAAATCAAGCTGCGTAACAACAGACGCTTATCTAACGAACTAGTTATCGTTGATAAGCATTATTCCCGCAGGACTAAAGCAGCATGGAGTCTAGTTCTGATTATCATGTCGTCATTTTTCATGGCAGCAGCTTATGTCCAGCACAACGATCCTGACCCTTACATTTGGATGGTAAAGCTCTTGGATCCTCCTCACTAAAAGTAGGCATTTTTTCGACAATATTTTATCACTAACTTGACTGATTACTCGTATTTTTTTGCTTGTCAAGCTTGCATACTTGGCTCCTTGCGGTATCAACTTTGCTCTCCTATTTTTCGCATTTCGCCCCGCATTTGAAAGGCCAATAAATTTCTGGAAGTTTCTAAACTGGATAATAACAATTCATATTTGTTATTGCTACACACTCGGATTCTGGACATTGGCTCATTATATTCATCGACAAATATGGGATGACGAACGTGTAAAAATTCTTGCCACAATGGTCTCCGAACCAAACATGCTCGTTGAAGAAGCCAAGGAGTTAATTGGACTTTGTTTGGTGATCGCATGGCTTTCTTTTGTGAATAACGGGAACTTTTTGAAATTTGGAGTTCGTGGAATCGTGTTTGGGGGCTTACTCACTGCTCTGCCGATTGTTTCCTGGATATTTATTGAAAAACTGGAGGAAAATCGAGAGAAAACCTGCTTTTAAAGGGCGACGACTTTTGTTCCTATTAAATATATGTTTGAAAGTGTCTAATTACTGATTACGTGGTGATTGTATTGGCATTAATGTTTTCGTGGTTATGATTTACTAAGTAAATTTTACTTTCCTCATACAAATTCATGAATCTGTACAAATACTTACTCACAATCCACAGACGGATACGTACGTATGGCACTATATATGCAGAAGCGTTTGTGAATGACCTCGGTTGGGGTAACATGAAAAATGCATGATGTTATTGTAATAAAGCATGAATTATTAAAATCATTTGTGTCATTTGGTACCATAAAACAATTAACTCCTGTCATTGCGTTATCAATCCACCCCCTTATGGTCATCACTTGTCATAATATGTATCACGTATTAAGTGCCAGTGATAACTGGTACTTTCTGAGAATGATGGTGGGGGGTGGGCAAATGTCTGTCTGTCC
>JAQIXX010004426.1:0-16299 GCA_034700605.1 Willowsia nigromaculata
TGGAGTGAATGTGGTAATTTTGCCAAGCACACGAATCCCCATCTCTCCAAGCCGAAAAGTGCATTGATTTCCGTGGAGGACCTCATGGAAGAGTGTCGTAATATGGAAGCGTTGCTATGCATAGGCCTTGGTCATAATCATTTAAATCTTGTATCAGCAATGGTCATCTACTAAAAGCTTTGATTAGTTAGTACTGCAATCTGCAATCTTCTTTGTAATGTTGCAACCCCTGCTACGAAAATGCAATGTCATGGAATCTCTCAAGTTTTTGCTAGAATCATTTGCTAGAAACAAGTGTTGAATGTAAGTTTGAATAGTAGTAAAATTATTGCAAAGATTGAATAAAACAAAAACAAGCATAATGAGGAAGTTGTGGTTGTGAAACAAGAAAACTGTTTTATTAGGCGGACGTCAGTTTTTGCTCGAAAATATATTAGGTTTTAACCAAGTCTTTGATTGTCTCAATACATTTAATCATACTGTTCAAACGCGCTTGTAAACGCGAGTGGCGGTGACACCCTTGGCAGAGAAGATGGCCTTCATTTCGTTGTCCCCGAATTCACGAATGGTTTTGGATTCGTCAGATCCAATCCTCTGGATGTGAATGAGCTTATTTCCTTCCTTAGTCATGGTGGATTTTGATTGACGGCCATCGGCAGTTGTTTCATCGAATTCCTCTCCGAGAGCGAAGTTGATTTCAGTATTTTTCAAGGCAGTCATTGTCTTGAGGGTGTAGCGTCCGTTGTTTTCAGTGATCTCAACGGTGGGCTTGGCCTTCTCGGCGAGGTTCCTTTGGATCATTCCCACACCTATTGATAGCCAACATAATTGTTTCAAAAATGATAAAAACAAAATGTTGACATGCAATATGTAATGTCATTGTTATCTTTATCTATTAGGTAATAATGCCAGTTGAACGGAAAGTTTCGGAGTGGGTGTTTCTGACACAACAAACTTAACTTACGTGATACATGATAAATATAGTTTCAATTTGATTGACATTACGAATAAAGATAGCAAGTCGGTCATTGTGTAAAATTTAACTCATCGACTCTGATTTTTTTCTCAATGCTGTACATAAAATTCATTTGTTTACTTTACCCTTTTATCAATAAAACCCATCCCCCCTCTCCTCATTCTTGACTTTTCACTGATGAAAAAAGTAAATAATTTACATAGATCGGAGAATGTGGATAAGCATTGTATGCTTTCATGGGTAATCTCTGCATGCGGTTACTTTCTTCTGAATGCTTTGAGGTGATAAGAGAAACCGCACTATCAATCAAACTTTTGGAAATGATAATATTTGTGTGATGCTGCATTTGAGCTGCATTCACGTTAACTTTGGATCTGACAGGCATTGATAATGGCGTGGTTTCTATTTGCACTACTGATTAATTCAATATTAGATTAATGACTGACTACCACTGGGGATACTTGAGACATGAAATCTCGGGATAAATTGTAGATACATTTCTAATGTCTCTACTGCCATTTATATATTGTATTAATTTTTAAATTATGTTTCAAAATTTCATATATTTGGGTGGTAAAGATAAATGAAATCAAAGAAAAGCTGATGATGTGTTGTATGAAATACATTTTAAACGACATAGATACGAGATGGTGAACTAAAAGTTATAAACTTACCGACAGCCTTCAAGTATTCTCCGAAGTTGTCGGAGGAGATCATTTCAAACTTTCCGGTAACGGCCATTTTGGTTGATTTTGGATGTTTGCAGAGTTAATACTCACAAGGAACTGCAACGAACAAAATGACATGTAATCGACTGAATTTTAAATCGCACTATTATTATTAGAATCTTGGTAAAAGATCTCTTTACTGTCACCTGCACTTTCTCTTAACGATTTTAAATACAAAAATAAAAAGAGCTTGTAGAGTTCACAAATAGACACAAAATTTACTACAAAATGATTGCGCCAATTTATAAATTTGGCTTCCGAGAGTAAAGAGTCATTTACCTTTTATCATATTTAAAACTAATCGAATGCAACTTGCAAAAATGTCAAATTATAATTAATATTTTATCAATGGTATACGTATTGGCTTACTTTGCTGAGAGATGCTTGATGTTGCTTGTCGAATGACAACGGACTTGAAGGTAATGTACCGATTTGTAGCAACCTCAGGATATTTATATGAAACCCTCATTAAATTGACCATACAATGATAAAGCCTGTTGAAACTACATGATATTTTGTAGAATGTACTTTAATCTTACATTATTGTTACATCGACAAAAATAACGCAAAGTATTAGCATTACCTGTGAAGACTGGTCATTCATGAGTTAGTTAACACTGGACTCTCGTGCTGGATTATATAGTACAAGCCAAAGAACAACGGAAGAAGAGCTACGAGTTCATGGTACAGAGTGTAAGTACATGAATGCAGACATGTTCTCATTAATATATGACTAACACATCATGTCATGTCTTATTATCTATTCACATACATTCAACATTGCACATTCACTTACATTAAGTTGGATGTAGAAACCCACTCCATAATATGAATTAGTGTGTTGTGAGTTCTGGGCTATGAACCATAATTGCTTAAGGCTGCAAAGTATAAAGTACACATGCAACAAAGCAAGGGTTATGTGCAATTACGGAACTGTTCCAAAGTGTGCAGTTTGTTAATGTGTCACTAAAATTTTTAACGCTGACTGTTGAACTTCCTCGCGAAAAAAATAAATCATTATATTCGCGTACTTGTACTATGGACCATGAACGTGTCTACTTCAAATGCTAAAGTTATGATTAACCAATGATTGATTATCCTGCTTTTTAAGATATGAGAAAAGCAAAGTGTGAATTTGTAGATATAATTAAAACTTTATAGCGATAAGACGTGTTGTACATGAAATAATTTTTCCAGAAAGAAAAATACATAATTTGTATGCCTATATAATGTTACATGTATGCACTACTATGGTTTAATTTTTAACGTGGTCCATCTTAAAATGATATAAAAATGGTTAGACGATATAATAAAGTTGTTAATGAGAAATACATTCATAAATTATATTTCTGACACCACTTTTAAAAGAGTTTGAAATATCTGCTTGGCTGAAAACACATTGAATACGGGTACTTATCGCTTGTTCAAACAGAATGTGATGAAATCTATTCTTAGTTCTATGCTTAAAAAATCATATTATTACATGTGCAATTTTAAATGAGCTGAAACGCAGTTACACAAGTAAAAATATGCTGCTAATAACATATTTTAGATGTAAAAGGAATGGTGAATTCTTCCAATAATGATTGATACTGCGATATTTCTTGGCAAAATCTCACTTTCATTGCTATTTCTGCAGTCTGGACAATGTCTTAAATTTTGAAGTAAAATCTGTCACTTGAACATTCATATTCCAGACTTATGATGAGTGATGACCACAATGCATAATATATAAAACACTGTACAATACATTACACAGAGTACTGCATATTATGGCTTTCTGTCAAATCTGTCATCTATTGCAGCATTATAGGAACTATACATATACTTGCATCACGTTAATCTCAACCCAAAGCTTTATTCGTACACCAAGGAAGACATATAATTCGTTTCAAGTTTTTACAAAAATTTATTTGTGGAAAAAGTCGGTTCGCATGATTTGATTTGACTCATGCATGATTCACACAATATTACAAAAGTCACATGGATTATGATGCATTTATTTTCGCTTGCATATTTCCTATTGCTGCTGTGAGCTTTATTTCAAGAAGTTCGTCTGTAGTGTTATTATGAGGAAAAATTAAAAATGTTGGTCGACCCCAAAAACGTTGGATTTCCACCATGGTTATTGGTTGCCTACATGTCTAAGCTTAAAAATCTGAATGTCAAATGATAAGAGATAACACACTATATAAATCTTTCTTTTTGAAAGTTATTGGGGTTTAAATTTTTACATGTATCCATGTATGATTGCAATCTTTTAATTTTAATATAAACTAATGAATGGTGGTTAATTATTGTTTGTTAAAAAGTGCTTTGTCACAAGGCTAGTTGTGCCCATAGATCCATTTAACTGTTAAACAGGTATTTAGTAGTGTTTCATCATTTTAAGAAATAGAATTTCATCAGTATGTTACAGACAAAAACATTTCTGCTATTTATAAGTTATGCATTATTATGTTTTTCCTTTTCGCTTTTGAGTCTTGAGACTGACACTAAAAACTACATAGCATAATATCTAAGTTAGACTATGATGGGCAATGGTGATAGCGATAATAAAGCAATCATTGGATGTCTTAACTCTCAAGTTAAACTTCACATGAACATTTTGCTATTTATGAAACAAAATAAATAATCTGTCATGTTGCAATGCGAGGTTGAAGGTGGGAGTTGTTTGGATAAACTAAAATGTGGATTAGGTTGGGATGCCTATATATTGGAATTGGAAACTTAGCCTTGGTTGAGACAACCAAACAAGCACATGAGCATTTTATTCCATATTGCCAGTATCTAATGTAAACGAATAACTGAGATGAATGTCAAATGTTTGTTTATATCGTAAACAAAGTAAAAGGACTGTCGTCACCTTTGTCAGTAAAAGAGTGAGAAAATATACAGACGCATGTTTATGAGGTGAAAGAGTTTGTAGAGTGGTACCTAACTAGTGTGAAATGAAAATTATAAAATAGTTTTTATAAGCGATTCGCTAGCGTTTAGAATAGCTTATTAAATCTGACAAAATAGAGGAACTTTTAAACGAAAACAGTTAAGCTGGAAAATGAATCAACGAATTTTGCACCAAACTAATTTATTAATTCTTGCAATCACATGAGAATGAATGGCTTATTAAATATGGATTGTAAATTTCAACTAAACGTTTCCCCGAATATTTTCGGTGCATTAAAAATTTATGAATAGTTTATGCATGGTAAGAAGCTTGCATGGAGTTTTTGACAGTAAATTGAATTTGTATTTTTAATCATTTCCTTTTACAAGTACAAAAAATATTATGCATATTATTCGTTACCTTCCTAATTTAAAGTAAGCGACTGGTGTCACTGCATGGTACACACCATGCTTTATGTTTTTAAAATAATGTGTTTTTTGAGTGAATACAAAAATATAAATAATGTACACTTTTATCTTATAGTAAATAGGTAAACATTTTAAACTCACAACTTTTGACCGACCAATGAAGCATTATGCAAGATAAAGTAGCACCTAGTCCACATTTTCACGTCAAACTTTTGTCCATATCAATCAACTACAATATCAATGACCAATTGAATAGCAATTTACAAAGGAAATTATAAATTTTATACATAATGCCTACAGTAAGATCATGATAAAATGTACGAATGCCCTTGGCTTATAGCCCTGAAATAGTGTGCAAGTCATTTTTTTCATTAAACTTCAAAACACAAACAGCAAGCGCCGAAAATGCCCGTTATTGTATTCAGTACTTCTTTATCCATTCCTGTAAATCTTTAGTTTTTGCAAGAATATTACTATTGTTATTTTTATGCCTTGGTGAAGCTGTCTTTTTGTCATCAGTGGTCAAAGACTCCTGTATGTCCAGCAATCTTTGTTTCGTTGATTTGAACTCTTTGAGCTCTTCTTCTAAACTTTTCAACAGGTCCGTGCAATCCAAACGGGTAGTACTCAGACCACTCATTCTCAAAGCGTCTAAAACTGTCTGACTAGATGAGTTTTGACTGTTTGACAGCAGACTAGAATAGTTCCTTGCAGGAATACTACCAGACGGTATTAGCCCTGCTGAATTTATCATTGCCGACGTTGGTACCAAAGGTTTTCTCGCTGAAGTTGGCAAAGAAGCACACACTCTTGTCGACTTTCCTAAAATAATGGGCATAGTATTTGGTAACAAAGCAGTAAAATTCGAACCAGAATTTGTGTTTAAAAGTGGCGACTCATCCTGATGCTGATAATAGGGCTGCTGTTGCTTATCTTTCACAACAGACCACATCAACTTCATTTGCTGATCTAAGCTAATGAGAGAGTGGCAAATTTCATCAATGTCCTTTGACAATTTCTTACTTTCAGAGCTACGGTGATCCTTCAAGCTACTTACACCAGAACTCTCAGTTTCAGAGACAAGATCTAAATGGATAGAGGTGGGTCGTCGAGGGGAAACTGACTTGAGTAGCCTCTCGTCAAAAAGCAAAAGGTTATTTTTTGTCGTGGGAAGTATTAAATGTGATGAATTGGGAATTGGAGAAGGATCTTTCAGTCTATTTTTCTGCATTCTAATAAAGGCTTTCGCATCTTCCACTATTCTTTGGTGAGTGTCTTCAGATATGGGCTCACTATGTGGACCTGATAAATCCTGTGGAACGACGGAAACACTACGTGAAACAAATTTAGGTGGAGGATGAGTATCAGTAGAAGTGTCATGGGTAGGTGGTGATGGGGAGGATACCTTAACTCGTGCTGATTTACTCGACATTGCTACCGAAGACGACTTTTTTCTCGCGGATAGTGTATCATGAGGACTGGAAATATCATACTTCGAGGGTCGTCTAGCTGAACTCGTTTTAGTAGGAGTAGAATAAGTTGACTTGTACGGAACTTTTCTTCCTGATTCTACGGTTTTTAGTGGGGTCTCCTGTTGAGTTTGCTTTTTTGAGTTGGACTCTTTCAAATCAAGAATTTCTTGCTTGAGAATCTCAAGTGCTTGGAGTGCAGCATTAATTCTGTTTGCTTGGGACGGCGAGTCTGGCGTAGCTGGAAGAATAGGTTCATCCTTTTTATCACCTGTCTGACGCCCGATACCATCACTGGAGGGATACCGGGACGAGTTGGAATCGGTATTTGATTCAGAGCCGTGCGCAGAATCTTGGTTTGTGTCGGATACGTCAAAACTCTCATTCATTTGTGTAAGTTTTGTAATTCCTTTTGTTAATGGACGGCTAGATCTCAACGATAGTCTCTGATCTGCGGTTGAGTTATTGATTACTGATGATTTCCTCGCTAGCATTTCCTGTGATAAATGCTGGAGCTCCTGTTTCATGGTTTTGTACTTATTTTCAAGCTGTTGGTACTTTGCCTTCATAAATCTCAATTCATCCTCTGCTGCCTTATCTGAAATATTTGTATCTGATGCTGAGCGCTTATTTTGGTACAAGCGATCTCGAATATCCTGCAAAGAAGCTGTGAGAGTCTCTTCCAGTGACGCCTTTTTGATTTCAAACTCGGCTTGAATTTTCTCCAGTGTCTCTTTTTGACTTTGTATGAGTCTCTTCTTGAGCTCCTCCGTGTCCTGTTCAAACTTTGCAACAATTTCAGCTTGCTTCCGCATATGATCCCGTCGCAGTTGTTCCTCCTACAAGAGATAGAACATTCATTTCCAAAAATGGACCCGAATGAATTGCTTTCCAAAAATGTGTTGTAACATGTTATGCTTACCTCTGCAAGTAATTCAGCTTGCAGTTTTTCAATGATAGTTTTGTGATAGTCTTTCATTTGAGCAAGTTGCCTTTTATGTTCTTCACGCATGCTTTCTTTTTGCCGTTTTAACTCAGCCTCTGCTGATTTTGCAACTTCTTCAGAAACTTGTTGTCTCAACGCTACGGACACTTTCTCCTCCTCATTTTTCCGGAACTCCGCTGTGAGCGCATCTATTTTCTGTAAAAATAAATGTAAAATGATATTATTGCTACAAGTATTACTTAGCACTAAGGATATATTGAATGAATCAAGGGCTTAAGTACCTTTTGATGCTCCTCCTCCAACTCTCGTTGTCTTGCTTGTAGAGCATTGTCAAATTTCATTTTCATTTCTACAAGTTCAGTCTGCAGCAAGCTATCTATTTCACGTTTAGCTTTATCCACTTCAAACGTTTTCTCGCTTTCCATGTCCCGTTTCAATCTCTTTATTGTGTCCTCTTTCTCCAGTTTAAATTGAGTTACAGTTTCTTCCAAATGTTTCCTGTTACACAAAAGACAATTTACAACATGGAAGAAAGCGTAATACTTTGTACATATTCCTTAAATTTTGCTTACTGTATTTGTTCCTGTCTAATTTTTCTTTCTTCTTCCAACTGCTCTTTAAACTTGTTTAATTCTGCTTCCATTTCATCACGCATTGCCTTCTTCATTGCAGCTATGTCTTCTTCGGAGTACTGTGGAATAAAAGCGGTTTCGTCCTGCACATATATGAATATGAATCATGGAAAAGTGTTGTTACACGCTACCTTCATTTCATATACAATAACACTTTGGCTGCTTATCAAGTACCTTGGATGTGAAGCCTTTGTTTATCAGTGTTACATTGTTTGAAAGCAAGTTATTATTGGCACGCCCAGTATGGTTGATTCCTGAGTGTCTCAATGCCCCAGGTGAGTTGCTGTCGTTTCGTTCAGACTCGTCCGTGTCGTCCTTACTTTGCTGCTGATTTTGATTAGGGTCATTGTCTTCCTGTAATTTTGCAAGATATTTTAGTACTCTCCAATTAATATAGAAAATATTAAAGAATCAGTGTTTAATTATGTGCCACAAACTTTAGGCTTGGAAATTATTTGGAAATTATTAAATTGCAAAAAAGTCTACACACTCAAGTTGGTGGTACATTAATACAGTAACTTGAAGGTTTCATATACCGAAAACTGATTGCAAATCTGACAATTAATATTTTTGTTGCCAATTTGCAGCCTGTCATTCTGGGCAGCTACCTTCAGGCACGGTTGAATAATACGTACAGGAAATATTAGTAAGGGAGCTATGATTTTGTTGTATTTACAAAACAAGTACTTTGTAAATCTTACGTTTTCGTCTCCCGACATTTCAAATTTAAGCTCCGTATTCTCATCTAAATTAAACTTGACGTTGCCTTTAGACCTGGAGGTAGTGGTTGATTCTAGTTGCGACAACACCATCTTTTCTTCATCTGAAAACGAAAAGTTCAGAAAAATATGTTGTTATTTGCGCATGTTGATTAAAAGCTGGAGATTACAATTCATTATTATTTGCTAAAGCTAACACTAAATCTCCTTCATCTTCAAATTATAATTAAGCTAAATGAGCAAAAAACCAAGTAAATCAAGATGGCTTCTGTGGATATTGGCTGACTGAACTGAATTCGTAATTGAGCGAATTTTATTTGATTAAAACGAACCAGTCATTTCATCCAGGTTCATGGAGAAGCCATCTAATTCATAAACATTGTCTGAAGGATTTGTTGGTCTGGAACGGGAAATAGAATTCACAAGAATACTTTTTATTGGCCTCTTGTCCGAGTCCCCGGCTCCTCCGTTGTCAGATTCGGGTGCGGGATCGGAAAAGTCCAGGCTTCCATTTCCAGGTGCTACTACTCCAATTTTGGTTTTAGCAAATCCCTCAGAGCCTTTCAAAAAGTTTGCTCCGCCGCCTACGAATACGATCAAACACATTTCACAAACCAGATACAAAATTATCTTGCACAGAGGAAAAATGAATTTAGTGTGCATGTTACTTTACCTGTAAGGGTGAGACCAGACTTGCGTTGAGGTCTCATAAACCGTACACTGTCATCGTCATCATCATCAGTGTCTTTAAATGAGTTCAAAGTACTACCGGAAATGATCGAGTTACTATTAGTTTGTACGCGGCCTTGCAAACTGCCATTATTGTTGGTTTTTGGGTTGTGAAAACTATTGGAAAGTGAAGAGTTTGGAGCTGTTTGGCGTAGGTCTCCTGCTGCTGGTCCAAAACCACCCAGTTTGCCGAGACTACTAACAGCAGGGCTAATGGAGGATAAGCTAGCTCCAGTTCGCTTGAGTGGTGGTAAGCTCTTTGGGGGTCGCATTGTTAGTGGATCGAAGCTCTGTATTTTGTTCATAGCCAGTTCAGACCTGGCTTGAATGACTTTATTTCGGTACACAGGGTCCATCGGGTGCTCCCACTGACTTACATGAGTTTTCGAATTGTAATAAAACCATACGTCTCTGTCTCTTGTCTTCTGCCGACTGTGTGTCAAGACCAAAACTTATTGGTATAGCTCACCTAGAATTAATTTATATGAACATAAGCTAATATGAGAAGATGAGAAAAATATTTACCAAGGCTTCCACCCGTCAGGCAAAGGTGCTCTAAGTCCTTCTCGGGCTAAATAAAGCAATTCGGGCTCTGAGGATATGTTGATTCCTATTCGTTTTGCAAATTCTTCAATATCTGATAAGAGAAAAAAAATAAAAAAAATAAGGATGACTAATCACAAATTAGCTCTAATTTATATCAACTATTCTTTCATGTGTCATGAACATCCGTAAATGTGATACAAGTAGCAAAGAGTCATGTTTAGGGCGGGTAAATGAGAAAACAAGTTTTTCTGCGGCGTGGTCAAATATCTCTCTATTATAATAGGAGTTATTAGAAATAAATTTGACCTGTCAACCAACATCCGATTCTAGAGATGACAAAGATTACCCACGCAAACTTTTTCCAGGTATATGTGAATATGTGAATACGCATACCACATAACCACAAGCCACTCACAAGAGCAAGTGAGGGGTCGACTTTGTGGCTAGTATCACCCTATTCTATCTTTGCAAAGAAAACACATGAAATTTCCCTTCTTAGGATCCATCCATGCGCATTATGGACATGAATTAAGGGAATGCCTTTAACAGACCACAATACAATCCGCAAAACACGCACTATTGTTTAATCTGTATCAAATGTCAATTGCTCTTGTCTTGTGGACTAATTTTGAGATGAATAAATAATAATTCTAAGAATACATGAGCCGATGATTACCGTACAACCAAGCCTTATCACAATTTGAAATGCATGTCACACATGCTGATAATGCATAGAATCGCGCATCGAAGAAGCCACAAAATATGTAATACTTTATTACTTATGCATATTTAAATTATTGGCAATGTTTGCAGCAACAAACTATATAAAAAATTGTAAACCCTTTGTGGGGCTTTTTGTAAGGGACTAAGGGATTACCTTCTAGCGTCGGTTCAAATTCGTCATCATCAGTCCTCTCTGTATAAATTAGAGGTTCTGCCGTCAAGGAAGTGGACATCTTATAGGGAACGGAAAATCTTGTTTATGGGAAACCTTTTGCCTTGTTTTCACTTGCACTCTGAGATGGGTGAACTGAAGAAAATTCAGCAGTACTTTTTATTCTAAGCTTTCACCGTTTCACCTCTTCACTTTTAAAGATCAAGCTCTATAATAAACCAATGGTATAAGTTTCAATACTCACAACTTCACTGATGTCTCCCTTGCTAAAAAATAACAGCAGTTTTACGATTTTTAGGCTTAGTAAACGTTTGTTTAGATTTTTATAAAAATCTGATGAATGAGTTTTGATTCGTGTAACCCGTATCTCATTACATGTGGAAGAGAATTATTTTATTACTACCCGCAATCATGTTGCTCAACATTTTGTTTCGTTTCTTGGTTGTTGCGACACAACAACCGCACTATAACTATGCTATCTTTTGAATGTGCCATCCTGTTCACTAGTGAGAGTAGTATTCATATAATCATTACGTTTAATTTTATTGATAACCTTTTTACAATAGAACTCTTCCATGTCTTGGCTTTTATAGTGCCTAAACACTATCTACTTAAAACGTGCACGCATAGGGAATAAAAATTATGTAATGATCATTTTCTCTTTGAAACGCACAAAAGGGGTTCTCCATCATCCCTTCTGCTTAATTTAATTAAACGAATGCACAATGTTTATGGGATATGTCACTAAAACTAGATATAAAATCCAGGAGAGCAATGGCTCATTTTGACAAACTTGAGACACACATCAAGGTTATATGTATTTTTCAATGTGGTACTAAAATATAAGATCAATTCTATAATCAAGTGATTTGCTAGCTTTTGACATTTTTCGTGGTAGTGTATCTACACATTACGATTACACATCCTTATTTACTATTATTATTACAAATTAAAATTATAGGACAATATTCTAGGGAAAATCAAACGGGAAAACAGGAAATATGAGACTGGAAGGGTTATTATAGGGGATATGTATTCGGTGAGTTATTTGGAGAAGGAAATCCAATACGCTTAGGTTTGTTTTCACCGTTACCAAGGGAAACGTGAGACAAACATCACCCTTTCGTGTAGTATTAGATTGCACTGGAAAACAACGTTTGATCTTTACTACAATGTGTTGTGCGTTGTTAGGAAGGCAGCCTAAACCTCAAACACTTACCTATGTATTTTTGTAGCCTTACTTTTATTGTATGTAGCAGAGCTCAAAAATAAAATTTAATTGTGCAATAAGCTTAGCCTTTGCCTCAATAATTCGATACATATAAAGGCCGAATTTATGGTTGTGATACGTATCTTATACGAACAAAATGAATATGAGCAACATTGAACACGTAATAAAATGTCAAAACTACTTCCACGAGTACGTCTATCGAATATATTTTACATCGAGATGGCCTTCAACTATTTTGCATGCTTTCTGCTTCGGTTTTCTAAAGCTGAAGCAGTTTATCCCATGTTATATGCTTCTACAAATGTTTCTTGAAATGTTTTCAATGTCATGTAATGCACTAGAACTAAAATAACAGAAAATTATAAAATAGGAACTTGCGACAAATAGTGTTTAGAATCAAACCTATTTCACCTCATGATAAACGGTTAACAATTCTTAATGTATGTGCAAATCGATTCCACAAATTTCTAGTAAATCCTCAATCTAATCAATCATCAATGACAATGAATGATGAAGTAAACCATTTATAACAAGATTTATTTAAAATTCCTTAGTACAGTTTATAGCCGCTCAAAAACGGATAATCAAAGATCGGGTTCTGGTCAATGACTGTCAGGAACACAGTATTATGAAAGCATAACTAATGTTTTTGTTGTATCGGTCTGGGCACAAGGGACATTAAAATCTTAAAACCTCAAGATTGACAGTTGGTAGATGTCTGGATGTCTCCAAAACCCAAGCGAAGAATGTGACCCAATCATTGCAATTATTTCTTATTTATAAACATTTGGCGTTTGCCAACGAGTAGAAAAAATATTAAAACGCCTTGTGAGGGTTGGGTAGTTTCGTAGTTTAATTTTTTGTATGCCGTGTTCCTTTCAAGTCTACGGGTGTGTTGTATTTCATGATTATACTTGCTACTTATAGACATAAATATTGTTATTATTTCTCATGCTAATGTACTTTTAGATTGGTTTTCAATATTTTCAAAACTTATCTCCCAATCAAACCATCATCAATGGAGTAATGAAATCCCACTACTCTGACTCACTGACTCTAGCCACCCAGTTGTTTTACAAATCGGAAGTAAGTCGCGTATTTGTTTGTTACTAGTAGTGGGTAAGTACTTACCTATTATCTAATCAAGTGAAAATATATCAATTATAGGAAGGATTGGATACAAAAATGACAACCTGTCATCTTTTTGTACTGCACCCTGTACCCATTTATGATTCATTCCATCAGCGTTTGGAAACACGTTACCCTACATATCTACCTTGTTCGCATGTCTACCTTGAATTAGCTTCAACAAGATGGGTACCGAGAGATAAAATTACATCAATACGTAAAAATATGTAATGAAAAGGATGTGCTATGATACACGTGATGAACAATAATAAAACTTTTTGTACTTACCCCAGTCTCCCCATATCTTGTAGATGTGCAATCCATTTTGCTGCAGCACTAGCACTTTTTCCGATGAGTAGTATAAAAAAGAAGCATTCAGTATTGAAAAGAAAGGTTAGTTACAGGGATTACTCTCAAATTTTTTCTAAATTAAACTGAATCTTCATTTTTCTAAACACATAGATAGAACAAAGTAATCCAGGTCAAGCTACATGACATGTCTTCTATCGTTGAAATGAAAGATAATCAGTATGTAATGACTTGGACTAGACTGGTAACTGTACAACTGTTAGAGCATTTAACATGTCAGACGGGAGTAAAGGGTACTTTACACTAATTGAAAATACAATCCATTTGGTCAGGAGAACAAAATTAGAAGCGATAATTCATTTTCCCCCTCTTTCTTCCTTGGAAATTCATCATACATCTGCCTGTTTAGTGGTCGTAGTTTTGCAAGTTCCAAAAACTAAGAAACTCACACCCGTCGTGTGAGGTGTATGCAAACGGTACAACAACGAATACCCAATCGCATCAGTATGGAGCAAGCTATGAGTAGCGCGGATTTGACAGAAATGAACAAATAACTGAATAGAACAAACTATATGCTTCCTCGGATTCTGATTCTGACACGGAAAAGGTATTGCAGAATACTTTCTCGGAGGTATTCGGTATAGCTTAACCGGAACCACAAGGAAGGCTTCATCCACCTGATAAAATACAGCAGGTAAGGTATAAGTTACGACTTGCAAAAATGATCGAGAAATTCATGAACTCATACATACATGTAAGAACACGAAAATCTATCCTACGTGAACATAATGCTCACTAAAATGGACGTTTACGTCAAAAGCTAGTTTGCGTGCATTTTCAGCACCCATGATGATGATTGTAGATTTTTACCGTTGATAAAGGCGATGACAATGATATTAATTAATTATTTATTATTTTGCCCCAAACTCAAACTAAGCTCATTGGTTTTACTTTTTGATGGTCAGTCCACAAGATCATGCCAATGAATGTTTGTCGCATTCTTCCCCATCGCATGTTACTCTGTATCCGCTGGTAAAAAATTAATTTGATGGGTTCAAATAGACTTTTGCAACTAAAAGGATTGAAGAAGCAAATTTGAAATCCAGAAAATTTGAGCACTCATTTCTGGAAAGCGAGAGCATGCTTTCGGACATGACATTCTTACAAAGAAATCTACCAATTTAGCGGTCGAAAAGGTGAAAGAGATGATGACGCAGAGAAGCATATTGCAAAACAAAGCTTTTTTTCATCCTTCATACGTCTCCCATTCTTTGTTCATCTTCCACAAACTACATAATATACATTGGAAAAATACGTTGCGACTTTTTTCTATCATTTTTGAATTTTGAATCCAACTTTATCTTGTGAGAGCCAAACATACCAAATTGAAACTGAAATCATACTGGTTTTAGTTGGAGCAGGTATAATGTCATGTAGTCAACGACGGAATGAAATATGGCGCCAGGATCGGACCTGATTTCAAACTCTACTTCTGACTTTTGACAAGATAGGATAACATTTTTAATGATTATATCTTTTTGTGCAATGATTTACACCGTATTAATTGTTTAACACCGGAATGATTAACAAACAAATGAGGGGAACAACAATCTGTCACATAGATAATACGCTGATTATTCAACAAAGTTGATTCGTCTAACTCTGTTTGAATTTGAGTACCACCATTTCATTTTACAGCTTTATCTTACTGCACTTTTCAGAACAAACCATGAATCATAATGAGTTAACAGTTGAACTAGTTGAAGAGCCCCATTTCAACATGAATTAATTAGCATTTAAGGAACCTTCATCAATATATTAGTACATATATGTATTTATGTAGTATGGAAAGTTGGATTTCTTTTCATTTTTTCTAGCTCCCTTGTTTCAAGTGATCTTTTTACGGGCTGTGCTTGTACAAACTAATTTGCGACTACCTGCTTTACCTTCTTAATTAGGAATATAAAGTGTCGATCATAATATGCTTATAAATATGAATATGACAATTTTTACACGTTTTTATGCAAAATTTGAATCCTAAAAGAACACAGATAAGAAAGTCCTTATTGCAATGCTAGGATTAAGAATATATTCTTTTTTTAATCGTTTGCTTGTAACACTCGCGCACATTTTTTCATTTGAATGTTTATTTCCTGCAAGACAAAAATACGATTCTCTTTTAAGGAAAAATTGATTTATGCATTTAGAAGCTAACCAATGTATAATCACACAATAGGTATATTCAATGAAATTACTCATGTTAACAGTTGATAGTCGGAAATACATTTACACTTGTATGGACGTTAAACATTGTAGTATGCATGGTCCTAGAATGATACACAATTTCCGGAGATATTTTTATTTTTTTGCTTTATTCAAAACTTCAATAAACTTTAAATTACAAATAAAAGATTCGATTTGCATACGCCTGTTCTGTATCAATATTCAAATACATAACATGAAACTTTTTTCATCAAACGATTAAAGCCGAAGAAATAGTGCGAGAAGTCGACGAAGGCACAAAGCTAAAATCAAAACTACAAAGCAACCGATTCCAAAGTCATAAATGATGTTTTTAATAGGTTCATTTTGCTGCTGTTGCCGTACACTTGCGGAAGTAGATTCTGTAGTTAAAGCTGTTGCACCATGAACATCAGCATTTATGGTAGCACGAGT